>CAUYPK010083363.1:0-11053 GCA_963574355.1 Loris lydekkerianus | reverse complement strand
AATGGTTTAAAATATAATTCTGAAGAGAGGCTGAACCTGCAGGTGACAGGTATGGCAGAGGCCCCAGGAGAGGCCCCGGGGATGTGGAGACCCCGTATCAGAACAGGGACAGGACGTTAGAATGTTCCCTGCTCAGGCCTTAGGTCAGGGGTGGTTAAAAGAGATACAGGACTCAGGGCCAGCTCAGTCACACTGTGGGCCTGGGGCGTCTCCCTCTGTCCTCCTCAGCCCTCACGGGGAAACCTGCCATCCACTTTCTGGAGCCTCTGAAGTCTGGCCACCCCACACAGCTGAGCTGCAGCCTGCCAGGATCCTGCCCAGGGGGACGACCTCTCAGGTTCTCCTGGATGGGGGGTGCCCTTCAGTCCCTGGACCCTGGGACCCTTCACTCCTCAGCCATCACCCTCATCCTGAGGCCCCAGGACCACGGCACCAACCTCACCTGTCAGGTGAAACTCCGAAACTTTCAAGTGGCCATGGAGAGAACCATCCAGCTCAATGTCACCTGTGAGTGTTGGGAAGGACAGCTGGGTCTCATCCACAAGGGCAGGAGGAGTAGGGTGTGCATGTATGTGTGTGTGTATGTATGTGTGTGCACACGCATGCACGCATGTGAGGGAGAGAGAAAGAGAAGGAAAACCAGAGGAAACTTGAGGATGGGTCTGAACTATAAGAGTCTGGGTGGCAAGTGGGCCAGGAGGACAGCCATCCCCACCTTCCTGCTTCCTATGGCCCCTACCTGGGTCCCTCTGGCCCAGGCCCATCCACTCCTCACCTCTGAAGCTGGGGCCATGTCTTTCTGTCCCAGATGCTCCACAGAACCTCACCATCAACATCCTCGGAAATGGCACAGGTGGGAAGATCCTCCTTTGGGGGGGCTGGGATCAGCCCTGGGTCCTCCCCTGAGAGCAGGATTGGGGAACAAGAGCTTGAAATAGGAATCAGATTTGGGAGGAGCAGGAATGAGAATTATCACCCTCCCACCCCTCTACCCCCAGCCCGTGTTTATTCTCCTACATGGCACAGCCCCTTTCTGTGCCAAGCCCTGAGGTGACTTTGGATCCTGCCCATCCCCCATCCCTCTAGTGCTGGACTCCCAGCCCAGTCACAAACCAATCCTTGCCCCTCTCATCTTTTCACAGCCAGGTCCTGTGGTTCTCTAGCCTTCTACTCCAGTCTCCTTAGTCCTGGCACATCAGCTGAATCTTTTCCCCAAAGCCACTGGGGCTCTCTGTCCTCTTGTTGCCACGCAGTCCTGGGGCCAAATAGTGAGATATTGAGCATTTTCTCAAGATACGAGGCTCAGGCACTTTTGTTCAGCAACTGGTGGTGTAAAGGCCCAGCCAAGGCCTTGGTTTCCAAGATGAAACCAAGCCTGAAGAAGAAAGTGAGATGTCCCTGGGTGCTGAGAAGGATGGAAGGACGGGGACTGTCAGCCCCCTCTCTTTATCTCTTTGCAATCCCTCTCCCCAAAGCTCTCAAGATCCTGCAAAACACAACGTCCCTCTCTGTCCTGGAGGGCCAGACTCTGAGGCTGCTCTGTGCTGCTGACAGCAACCCTCCTGCACGCCTGAGCTGGTTCCAAGGGTCCCCAGCCCTGAATGCCACCCCCATCTTTAATACCGGGGTCCTGACGCTGCCTCAGGTAACAATGGAGCACGAAGGAGAATTCACCTGCCATGCTGAGCACCTCCTGGGCTCCCAGCACATCTCTCTGAGCCTCTCTGTACACTGTGAGTTTGGGGGAACCTGGAGCCAAATCTCCAAGATTTGAAGGAGGGAAGAGCCCCTACTGACCCCTGTCCTCCCTCCTCAGACCCCCCACGGCTGCTGGGCCCCTCCTGCTCCTGGGAGGCCCAGGGGCTGCGCTGCAGCTGCTGCTCCCACGCCCAGCCGACCCCATCCCTGCGCTGGTGGCAGGAGGGGACCAGCAGCCAGGGCTCCACTACCACTAACAGCTCAGCGGGGCCCTGGGCCAACAGCTCCCTGAGCCTTGGTGGGGAGCTCAGCTCTAGCCTCATGCTCCGCTGCGAAGCCCGGAACAACTACGGGGCCCAGAATGGCACCATCCTGCTGCTGCCAGGTCAGAGGTCGTGCTCTGGAGAGCGTGGTTGAGCGGGAGTGGGGGGGCCGAGGGGAGAGTCGCTTATCACAGAGTGACAGGTGGAGGGAAAGAGGGGTGGGGCCCGGGCAGAAGGCGGTAGGGAGCTAGGGTGAGAGTGGCTGGAGCAAGTTCCTCAAGGAGGTGGGAAGACCAGAGAGAGGCTGAGTCCTGGAATCATCCTCTCACCTTCCTCTTTTCTACAGGGAAATCTGTCTTGGGGGTGGGAGTGGTGCCTGCGGCCCTTGCAGGTGCTGGTGCCATGGCCCTGTTCTCCGTCTGCCTGTGCCTCATCTTCCTGTGCATGTAAGTCTTGGTCCCGGGGAACGGTGCAGGGAGGAGTGAGGGAGGCAGGAGAGAGGTAGTGGCATCTCAGAAACGCAGAGCTGTGTGGGTCCAGGGGGGGGTCTCCTCCCTTTTACCTAACAGCTTTACCAACATATACTTCGCGTTGTACTCAATTCTTACATCAAAAGTGTACAATTCAGTGGCCCTTGGTATATTTACGGAATCGTGCATCTGCCATCACAATTTTAGAACTTTCATAAGGTCAAAATGGAAAAAGAAACCCCCCAAAGAAAAAGAAAGCCTATACCCCTCAGGCGTCATCCCCTCATCTTTCTCCCAGCCCTGATCTATTGTCTGTTTCTCTCAATTTGGCTATTCTGGACACATCATGTAAATGGAGAAATATAATACGTCCTTTGTGGCTGGTGCCTTTCACTTATCATCACATTTAAGGTTCATCCATGTAGTATGTCCTATTGCTTCATTCCTGCTGCTTGGGAGACTGAGGCAGGAGGACCTCTTGAGCCCAGGTGAGCTACAAACATGCCCCTGCTCTCCAGCCTGTGAGAGAGAGGGGGACCCCTCATTTCAGGGAAGAAAAAAGAACTTTACTCCTTTTTATTTCCAAATAATATTTCATTCTATCATGGAACACATTTGATTTGTTCATTCATCCATTAACGGATATTTGAGTTGTTTCCACCTTTTGGCTGTTATGAATAGCGTTGTTATAATCATTCATGTACAAGAGTTTTTGTGTAACAGGGGGTCTTTAATGAGGAAAATTCAGTCCTTGGCCACCTTGACCAAATCCCTGGTCATCTGGGAGGATAAAACCGCCACTTGCATGTCAGGAAGGTCGAGTCTAATTCCAGGGCCTGGATACTTCAGGCATCATTTTCACGTCTGAACAGGGGTCCAGGCAGCCTGCTCACAGGTGCCTGAGCCATCCCAGCTGCCTTGTGCTGGTTTTCTTCCCTTAGTGTGAAGCTCCAAAGGAAGCAAGCAGCTGGGAGACCAGAGCGAAGGGATGATGAAGACCCTGTTATGGGTACAGTCGCCTGGGTGAGTGAGTTGGGCATCTTCTCACACACGGGGATGGGAACCCTAAAGTTGTCTGCTCAACAAGTGCAGACTGAGATCCTCAGCGTTTCACCAAACCCTCTCCTCCCCGGGCACCTGGGCAGACACCTGGGTGTTGTCTTCTCTCCGTTTCTCCCCCTTCACTTCCCGGAGCCAATAAATCACTGTGTCCCATCCAACCTTCTTTCTGAGTAAAGCTGAGTGGTCCTCTGCCCATCCCCATTCCCCTGCCCCACCTCTACTGAGCACTGAGCCCACCCCACCTCCTTGCCTCCATCTCTTAGCCCAAACTTCAGGGATTCCAGAACCATCTCCCCTAAATATTACTTTCCAGCCCTCCTGGAGTTTCAGTGCTGTTTGTGTCCATTGCTTAGAGAATCAAATCTTTGTTCCTTGGTCTCTCGCCGGTGGCCACATCAGCCTGTTTCCTGCCCTCTGAGCCTGTCCTGTGGTCTGGCCACAGGGGACTTCTCACTGTCTGTGCAGATCTAACCTCTTACAACTTTGAGGCTTTACATGTACTTTCCCTTCCACCTGAAGTGCCCCTCCTTCCCCCATTTCCACCAGACCACCCTGTCTGATCCTTCCAGCTCCAACCTCAGTTTCTCCTACTCTGGGGAAATCTTGTCATTTCCCTCCCATTGACATCAAAACCTTTTTGTCCACATGCCCCTTGTCTCGAGGGGCTTCTCACACAGCATAGCCACATTTCCATGCCTCCACCCCCTCATCCCGCTTGTGAAGTTCTTGAGAACAGGAACTGGGTCTTCTACTTTCCCTCACTCTGTTCCTTCCAGCACGCCCCTCCCCCCTTCACAAAATCTGGCCCATGATGCCCTCAGTGGAGTTGATCCAAAATGCTTGGTTCATGAGCAAGCTGTTGGCACTAGAACAAGCCTTATTCACTTTTACTTACTCATTTTTATTCATAATATGATAAATAACTGTGAACCCACCATCCCACCTAAGGCCAAAACACTGATGACAACTTACATCACCTGTGTTGCTCTCCAGCCCCCTCCCCATCTCTTCCTAGAGTTGTCACACACATGTTTACTGGAAATAGACACCACCATGTAGTCTTTTTTTTTTTTTTTTTTTTGTAGAGACAGAGTCTCACTTTGTCACCCTCAGTAGACTGCCGTGGCACCACACAGCTCACAGCAACCTCCAGCTCTTGGGCTTAGGCGATTCTCTTTCCTCAGCCACCCGAGTAGCTGAAACTACAGGTGCCTGCCACTACGCCTGGGTATTTTTTTGTTGCAGTTTGGCCGGGGCTGGGTTCAAACCTGTCACCCCCGGTATATGGAGCCAGCACCCTACTCACTGAGCCACAGGGCCGCCCAACACCACATAGTCTTATGGTGCTATAACTGCTACTGAGCCCACAAAGGTTATCATCCTCTGTGCAATCTTCTTGGACTTTCTTTGTTTTTCTTTCTTTCTTTTTTTTTTTTATTGTTGGGGATTCATTGAGGGTACAGGAAACCAGGTTACACTGATTGCATTTGCTAGGCAAAGTCCCTCTTGCAATCGTGCCTTGGCCCCACCTCCCTTCCCTTTCTCTTCTCTTCCTTTCCCCACCCCTCCCTCCTTCTTCTCTCTCTCCTCTCCACTTCCCCCACCCCCACCATGTCCTTAATTGCCCTTAATTCATCATGAACTTTCTTTATAGACTCAACCTTGCATTATGAAGATTCATCTATAATGTAGTACAAAGCTGCAGTTTATTCATTTTCCCCACTGGATAATGTTTCACTCTATGATTATGTCTATTTTTTAGGCTCATATTGATGGACATTTGAGTTATTTCCAGATTTTGCTATCATAAACATTCTTATTTGCCGTTTCATTGTATTGATATAACTGAGCTTTTCTTTAGCATTACCTAGAAATTTAATTGCTGGGTCACAGGGCATGTGAGTGTCCATGTTTACAAGATCATAAAAAAAATGTCTTTTCAAGGGAGCTATCCATTTACACTCTTATCTATGCATATGAGATTCTGTCACTGTATAATGTCTCCAACACTTGGCTTTCTTGATTTTCTGGTCACTTCACTATCCCAGTATTGTGTTGACTTGCAATTCTTTGGTTACCAATGAAGATGAGAAGTCTCTTTGTGATCTCACTGGCATACACACACCTTTGTGATAAGATGCCTGGTCACATCTGAAGTCCATTTTCCTATTGGATATTTGATTTTTTCTTTCTTACTGAATTTGTTGGAGGGTTTCATACATTCTCATACTGATTTTTTCAGTAAATACCTCTCCCCCTTAAGTAAGGTAAGATGTCACTCTTCTTCACACACTTGATCTTAGCCAAAAGGCGATGTCACTCTTCTTAAGTTGACTTTTGGTGAACTGAATTTCATAATTGTGATATAATCATATTTATCAATCTTTTCTTTTCTATTGAATGCCTCTTGGATCTCATTTAAGAAAATCTCTCCCAGGCAGCACCTGTGGCTCAGTGGGTAGGACACCGGCCCCATATACCAAGGGTGGCGAGTTCGAACCCAGCCTTGGCAAAACTGCAACAAAAAAAATAGCCGGGCGTTGTGGCAGGCACCTGGAGTCCCGGCTACTTGGGAGGCTGAAGCAAGAGAATCGCCTAAGCCCAAGAGCTGGAGGCGGCTGTGAGTTGTAGAGCGCTACCGCACTCTACCAAGGGTGACAAAGTAAGACTCTGTCTCTCTAAAAAAAAAAAAAAAAGAAAATCTCTCCCATTCTAAGATTAGAAAGATGTTCAAATAGAGTTTCTTTTGAAAGTTGTATGTTTTCCGTTTAGCATTTAAGTGCTTAATCTATCTGGAGTTGACTGTTGTGTGTGGTGTGTGGTGTTGAAGCACATATGTTCCTCCTTTTTTCTTAATCTCTTCCTCCCCCTCTCCTCAATAGAACTACATGCCAATTCTGTCATGTATCAAAATTCTATATATGAGTGGGCCTCTTTCTGTGGCCTCTATTCTTATCAAATGATCAACTTTACCATCCCTAAGACAGAACTGTCTATAGAGTCGACAGAGCCTATAAATTCGAAAATAAGTCCTAATACCTAACAGAGCAACACCTCCTCCTTAATATCCTTCAGGACTGTCTTGGCTATTTTGAGCTTTTGTCTTTTCATTTCAATGTTAGAATCAGTTTGTCAAGTTCCTCGAATATCCCTATTGCTATTTTGAATGGAATTGCATTGACTCTATGGCTCAATTTGGGAAAAATTTACTTGTTTACATGTTCAGATCTTTATATCTTGGAAAACAGGTTATCTCTTCATTTGTTTAAATCTGTTTTAGAGTTTTTAAGAAAGATATAGAATTTATTCATGAAGGTCTCACCCATCTTCTGTTACTTTTATCCCTGAGTGCTAGCTTTTGCTGCTGTTATAAATGCTATCTTTTTTTTTTTTTTTCCTGCAGTTTTTGGCCGGGGCTGGGTTTGAATCAGCCACCTCTGGCATATGGGGCCGGCACCCTACTCCGTTGAGCCACAGGCGCCACCCATAAATGCTATCTTTACATTTATGGACAGCGCCTGTGGCTGGAATACAGAATGAAAGTATTTTTTAAAATAAGTCATTTCATTGCAATTCAGAAACATCCCAAGTTGGTCCTAAGTGTCATTTATATCTTGTTGTTTTGATAGCCGGGGAATTCTTAAATCTTATTCCTAAGCCTGCTCATCCGTTCTTTTTTTGAGATACAAATACTATCTGAAAAGTTAGTAATATTCTTATCTTTAACTATTGTAGCTTGCTGAATCAAAGCGGCTGGATTTGCCACAGACATAAGTTTAGTTCCTTCAAAATCAACTCATCTTTTCAAGCTTTGGGTACTAAGCAAGAAACACATGGCCGCATGTATACTCTGCAGGTGTATTATTGGTTGCAGGTGTATATTTCAACCAATGACCCACCCTCCCAAATAATCACTTTGATGAGGAAGTGCAAACACACTGACCTAACCTCATCTGGCAATGGAAGTCCATGTTACACCTCAGATGGTGGGCAGTGTGTGACTGCAGATTATGTCAGAGTGGCCAGTCACCTTTCATTTCCACACCATTTGGCAACACAGAGCTTCTCCTTTCTCTTTCCCATACTCATGGAGTCAAATATCTCCACTTGGTTCCTCTAGGGCTGGCGTCTTCAAACTTTTTAAACAGGGGGCCAATTCACTGTCCCTCAGACCGTTGGAAGGCCAGACTATAGTTAATAAAAACTATGAACAAATTCCTATGCACACTGCACATATCTTATTTTGAAGTAAAAAAAAACAAAACGGGAACAAATACAATCACACCGCCTCATGTGGCCCGCAGGCTGCAGTTTGAGGACCCCTGCTCTAGGGCCTTCGCTATAACTGTGCTTCTCTTCATAGTGACACCCACCTCTTCTTGAGACAGCTATCTGGGTGCCAAGGATGGGTTTCATTCTTTGAGTAGAGGCAGCTCATGAAAATTCAGTTCTGAATACATTTTAAATTGCTTTTATATTCTTCCAACTTGCTAAGCCCTGCTATTGTATGATATATAGACATTAAAGTACTTTTAACAATAAATTTTTTTCAGTTAAGAAATATCACAGGCTCGGTGCCCATTTACGGCACTGGCCACATGCACTGAGGGTGTTGGGTTCGAACCCAGCCTGGGCCCCAGCTAAAATGACAATGACAACTGCAACAAAAAAATAGTGAGGCGTTGTGGCGGGAGCCTGTAGTCCCAGCTACTTGGGAGTCTGAGGCAAGAGAATTGCTTACGCCCAAGAGTTTGAGGTTGCCATGAGCTGTAACGCCATGGCATTCTACTCAGGGTGACAGTCTCAAAAAAAAAAAAGAAAGAAAGAAAGAAAGGAAAGAAATCACAAATAGATCCAGATACTGTTTGAAGAATCTTTTAGGATTTCAGATTAGATGATCATACTACCTGCAAGATAACAGCTTATTTCTTCCCTTTATCCTAAGCCCTTCATTCATTTTTATTACCTTAATATGCTGGCTAAGACTCCAAAGTTGAAGAGACATGGTGACCATGGAACTCTTTTACTCATGATTTTGAAGGAAATGTTCTCAATATCCTGCCATGTAAGTTGATCTTTCTTAACCTTCACCTGATTAAGGAAGTTCCTTCTATCACTAAGTTTTTACCAGAAATTTCTGTTGAACTTTGCAAATGCTTGTACTGATAGGATGTTTTTCTATTTAATCTGTTACCATGGTGAATGCAAACAAAAGGTTTTTTAATATATAAAACTACTCCCGCATTCCTGGGAGAAAACCACATTGTTGCTGGTATGCATTTTTGCTACCCTAATGGATTCTGTTTGATAGAAAACTTTTGCTTAACAGTTTTGCATCTCTCTATGCATGGGTTCAGTGGATTGGTTATTTTCCTTTCCCCTCCCGTTCCTTTTGTTTGGGCATCAAGATTATATTAAGGAATTAGGGACTAGTCTCTCTTTTTTCTGTTATCTGGTTGAAAGTGTATAAAATTGGAATGATTTGTTTCTTGAAGGATTGATAGATGTCACTTGTAAAACTATCTGGGCTGGTCGTGCCTCTGTGTGCAATTTTTCTAATTCAGTCACTTCATGTGTTTTTCAGTGAGCTTTTTCTAGGGACTTAAAGTGTTATAATTTTTATGAGTGATATTCTGTTGTCTTTATGCTACTCATTTTTGTTGAAATTACTTCCACTTCCCTGTTCCTGACATTGGTTATTTGTGACTTCTCTCTTCTCTTTTCTAGCTAGATATTGTTAATTGTTTGTCTATTTTATTTTCAGTTGCACAGAACCAGCTTTTGGGAATGTTGGTTTTCTCACTCTAGCTTTGTTTTCTACTTTATTTATTTTTACTTTGATTTTCTCAGCACCTTCCTTCTACTTGCTTTGGTTTATTCTTATGTTCTTTAATTAATTTTTAAGCTGGGTATGTAGCTTATTAATTTAAAGCTCTTCTTTCTTTATAAAAGTAGTTATGGATAAATTTCTCTCAAAATGCCACTTTCACCCCATTCCACAAGTTTTGATGTGTACTTTTTTTTTTTGCAGTTTTTGGCTGGGGCTGTGTTTGAACCCACCACCTCCGGCATATGGGGCTGGCGCCCTACTCCACTGAGCCACAGGTGCCACCCAATTTGTACTATTTTAATATCATTCACTTATGGATATTCTTAAAACATCATGGTGATTTCTTATTTAAATCTTAATTTATTGGGGATTTAAAAATTCCAAATGTATAGGGATTTTAACCATCTTTCCACAATTAAAATCTAGCTCAGTGCTTTTTGGTAATAATACATGCTATTTTTTTTCCTTTTTTTCTTTTTTTTTTTTTTTTTTTTTATGAGACATGGTCTCCTTCCATCTCTCTAGTGCACTAGCCACATGATTACACGACAGCATTCTAGCCTAGGCAACACAGTGAGACTCCGTCTGAAGAATAAAACAAAACAAGAAGAACAATAAAACACTCCTGGGATGAAGTGATTCTCCCACATCAGCCTCCCAAGTAGCTTGGACTGCAGCCATGTGCCACCATGTCCTGCTAATTTTTTAAAAAATCATATAGAGTTGGGGTCTTGCTAAGTTGCCCAGGCTGATCTTCAACTCCTGGACTCAAGCTAACCTCCCACTTCAGCTTCCCAAGTGGTTAAGATTATAGGAGCGAGTTACCATTCAGCCAAAATACATGGTTCTTATGGTACTTAGTTATTAAATTAAAAAAAAAAATTTTTTTTTGAGACAGAGTCTCACTTTGTCGTCCCTAGTAGAGTGCTGTGGTGTCATAGTGCACAGCAATCTTAGACTCCTGGACTCAAGCGATACTCTTTCCTCAGCCTTCTGAGTAGCTGGGATTATAGGTGGCCACCACAACACCTGGCTATTTTTAAAGATGGGGTCTTATTCTAGTTCAGGCTGGTCTCAAACTCATGAGGTCGGGCAATTCACCTGCCTTGGCCTCCCAGAGTTGTAGGATTACAGGTGTGAGCCACTGTGCCTGGCCCTAAAAAAATGTTTTTAATTTCTTGAAACTTGATTTGTGACCTGTACATAACAAAATTTTGTAAATATTCCCTGTGCTCTTAAGAATAATACATATGGGACAGGATTAAAGATGGCGGCTGAGTAACAGCTTCCCTGCAACTGGGCACAGCGAGTCTGGGGACACAGGACTCCAGGCATCTCTGGCCAGTGGGATCTGCCTATAATCATCCCTTTGAGGATACAGGGAGCCAGCAAGGGACTTCTGGACCCCAAGAGGAGGACACAAACAGTGGAGAACTGGCAAGTGATTGAGTGTGTTTTCGATTGACCTAATCACCCTGGCAACCATGAGTACAAGCAGCAGTGAGACTGCAAACCAGAAGGGCCTTACCTGTGAACTGTTTTGGCGTTCTTGGACTTGGCACTCAGTTGAACTGCCTTGGGGAGAGCTTCAGCAGGAGTGTGGAGAACTTTGGGCATTGTCTGGGGCCCCAGACTGAGCCACTAAGCTGGGCGCAGGAAGTCATTGGGAAAAAAACTGCCCCGGCAAGCTCTGCCCTCAGGGTCCCAGAGCAAGGATCAAGAGGGACAAA
>CAUYPK010083362.1:0-12389 GCA_963574355.1 Loris lydekkerianus | reverse complement strand
TTATAGGTGGAATCCTCTGCAATAGCTACCTCATGGTCCCTTGGAGGGGTTGTTCTGGACTGGTTATTCATGTTGCCTGGAGTTTTCTCCTGAGTCTTCCTCATGAGTGATTTCTTTTATCTGTTTCCTTGCCCTAATTTTTTTTTTCACTTCCTCTTGCTCTTTAAGTTCCCGTGCCTGTGGACTAAGGTTTCGATGAGTCCTTTTGGTACAGGACCAGAAGGATGAGAAGGTTGAAGAGCAAGAAGGGATAAAAGAAAGAAAAGAAAATAGAGAAAGGAGAGGGGGGTGGGTAAAGGGAATATTGACAAAAAGAAGAGAGGCACAGAAAGTGGGAGACAGAGCAATATAGGTGTACAGTAGGGTACTTTGACCCAGCCGTTAAAAAAAACCCCAACCTCTGGGGGTGCCCAGTTGCGTGGTTCGCTTGAGGTCAGCAGCTCTTTGCTAACCTGATCGGACCCAGTACCCCACTTCCACCAAGTAGAGAGGAAAGACAAAAATGCTATAAATCAAACCAGAACAATCAAAGAGAATACTTTTTGGGATAAAATTGGGGGAAAAACCAAATAATAGGAGTAGAAACACTAGCAAAAATGAAGTTCTAATTACTGAAAAAGGCAGCAATGTGAAATTGTATTTAAACTAGAAAAATGGAGAAAGAAAGGAAAGAAAAAAAGAGAAAAGAAAATCTGTATGGAAAGGTTGAAATTAAAAAACAAAACAATGACAAGATAAACAAAATCTAACAACAGAAAAACAACTAAAAATAACTAAAAACAACTAAAAACAAAGCAGTATATATATCTTATTGAGTATTGTCTGGGCAACAGGTGGTCTTCTTGGGTATGAAATGTTAATCACAATGCTTATACAAGTGGAGGCCTCCACTGATTTCTCAAACCCCATAGGGTGGAGACCCCAAATCTCTCTTCAACCCTCTTAAAAGGCACTTTAAACTTCACAACGTGGCTATGCAAAAGCTTTCCCAGGAAACTTCTTGTCGTTGGGATCACTGCTGAAGTGACTGTCCACTTACTCAGTGTGCCAAAACTGGTCTCACTCTGCCCCTGAGGGTTAAGGGTGTAAGGTGGCTCAGTTCCTGCCTTTAGGCTGCTTGTCACTAGGTTACTAGCTCCTGCCAGATCCTTGCTCTGTGACTCTGAGGGCAGAGCTTGCCAGGGCAGTTCTCTCACAATGGCTCCCTGCAGCCCAGAGCTGAACACTATTAGCTTAGTCCGGCTGAGCGGTACAGTCTGGGGCCCTAGACAACACCCAAAGTTCTTCACACTCCTGCTCAAGCTCTCCCCAAGGTAGTTCAACTGAGTGCCAAGTCCAAAAACACCAAAGCAGTTCACAGTAAGGCCTTTCCTGTTTGTAGTCTCACTGCTGCTGTACTTACAGCTGTCAGCAGGATTAGACCAATTGAACACATGCAACCACTTGCCAGTTTTCCACTGTTTTTGTCCTCCTCTTGGGGTCCAGAAGTCTCTCGCTGACTCCCTGTATCCTCAAAGGGATGTTTATAGGCAGATCCCACCAGCCAGAGATGCCTGGAGTCTTATCTCCCCAGACTCAAGGTGCCCAGTTGCAGGGAAGCTGTTACTCGGCCGCCGTTTTGCTCTCTGCCCTTCTAATTTTACTTTCAATGGTTTGAAATCATCATATGAAAGATACACTATAAGTGAGAATTATTGGTACTTTTTATTTTTCCCAACCCTAAGGGACAGTGTGTGAAATAGCTACTTTCCTCATCCCATATGTCAAGACTGAGGAACTTAATACATGCTGTGATCACAAATGTTGAGATAGAATGGAATTGCTGTCATTGAAAACAGTAGGACATCTTTCAACTGTTTAAATAGCAATTCTTAGTATAATCTTTTCTGTCAAAAAAAAAAAAATGAACCATTCTTAGGTAGCAGTGGCTCAAAATATATATTGAGTTACTGTTCAGAGTTGTTGAATTTATCAGTAAATTGATTTTTGTAGTAAATAATATAGATTTGGGATTATAGGTATCTGGAGGGGTTCCAGGTCTGTTACAGAATTTTGTGACAGAAAATTGTAATTTATTGTTATTTTTAGATCAAAATGTCAGTATAAGCATAAAGTAAGGAGTTTGAAAATCCCAGAGGTTTTTTTTTTTAATGTTAAAAGTAGTTTTCTTTGGCAGTTTAAACATGTTCTTTCAAATGCCTTTTCTTTTAGTTCTCTCAGTTTAAAAATAATTTATAAAAGTTCATGTGTGTGATAAATAGTACACTGATTTTTTTTTCTTTTCTTTTTTTTTTTTAAACTTTGATTTTTATTTATTTATTTGTAGTTTTTTTTTTTGGCTGGGGGTGGGTTTGGACCCACCACCTCTGGCATATGGTGCCGGCGCCCTATTCCTTTGAGCCACAGGTGCCACCCATGTTTTTTTTTTTCTTAAATGGAGAGCAACAGTTTTTTGTCCCATACAACCCCCAGTTCCATTCCCTGGAAGCCAGCTTTAGCTATCTTTGGTTCTAGTCCTTTCATTGTATTTTTTGCATAATTCTAAACAATGTACTTGTTAAGTTTTTGACTGAAATAATGTCTTTTGACTCACTGCTCTGAAATATATAGATTTAGTTTACCTATTCTTCCTTTCTTTTCCTTCTTCCCAGTTAATAATATTTGCATTTAAAAAATTATTTTTTTATTTTTTGACAGAGTCTTACTCTGTCAACTTGGATAGAGTGCTATGGCATCATCATAGCTACCAGCAACCTCAGACTCCTGGGCTCAAGCAAACCTCCTGCCTCAGCTTCCTCAAGTAGCTGGGACTACAGGTGCCACAACATCAAGCTAATTTTTCTGTTTTTTCTAGAGATGAGGTCTTGCTCTTGTTCAGGCTGGTATCAGAACTCCTGGGCTCAAGCAATCCTGCCTTGGCCTCCCAGAGTGCTGGGATTACAGGTGCCAGCCACTGTGCCACGTCTATTGGTTGTTTTATGCTCTAAAAAATATATTTAAGCTTTTGTTTCTTGTTCCTTCTAATTTCAGCAGTATTTTTTGATTCTCTACTTTGTAAAATGTAGGTATTAATACTTTCATTCTTCATCTACTTTTTTCTGGTTTATATTAGCTATACTTAATTTTACATGATTAAGGTTAGCAGCATTTACATTGTATAGTGCCGCTACAACCCATCTTCTATGCTTGTGTAAGTAAAAGTCAGTGAATTGTGTGTACATTTATTACAACTATAGATATTCATTGTTAATATTCTAACAGCGTATTAGGATTAGATTTCCTACTAGTCCAGTGTTACTACCCCTGAACTACCCAATGAGTCATAGCATTTCAGCAAAAAGATGAAACCTCTTAACATCTGACACTGAATTACAGGTATTTTACATTTTAGTTTCCTTTATATTTGATCTATGATTTTCTTACACACCTTTCTTTTTTTTCCTCCCCTTGAATAGTATATTTTTATTATATCCTTAGTCTGCAGCCCATTCTCAACCTGTTTTATTGACACCCATTTACTTTGTCTTGAAGAAATATGTTGACATCTCCCATCCTTTGGTGACCACTCCCCTCCTTTGCTGAGTTTGTTACCTTTTGTATTTTCTGTATTTCACCTCTTCACCCAGTGGGGTCCTGTGGGTGGGAGGTGAATGTGTGTGCTTAATTTGCCATCTTTTTATTTTTGAGACAGAGTCTCACTGTGTTACCTTGGGGAGAGTGCTGTGGCATCACAGCTCACAGCAACCTCAAACTTTTGGGCTTAAGCTATTCCCTTGCCTCAGCCTCCCAAGTAGCTGGGACTTCAGGGGCCCACCATTAGTTTGCCATCTTTAACCTGGACTTTACCATTTAGTTTTGAAGTGCCTGTTTTATATGTCTGTGTGAAATCCATAAAAGGTATTTGCTTATCTCAGATCTTTGAGACATCTGTCATTTAAATATTGGGCATGTGTACTTTGTATGCATATTAGAAGGAAATTATAGTGTTTCAGATATAAAAGAGATCATGAGGTTTGTCCTTTTTATTCTGTAGGACAGAAAACTTAGGCATAGATAGAGCAGGTATGAGTGGTATGAATTTTTTACTTTAATTTATTAGTTTTGCTTGTATTCTTTTTTTTTTTTTTTAATTGAGTCTAAGTCTCACTTTGTCACCCTCCCTCAGTAGAGTGCTGTGACATCATACTCACAGCAACCTCAAACTTGTGGGGTCAAGTGATTCTCTTGTCTCACCCTTCTGAGTAGCTGGGACTACAGGCACCTGCCAGGGTACCTGGCACAATGCCTGGCTATTTTTGTTTGTTTGTTTGTTTGTTTTTTATGTAGCAGGGCTGGACTAGGTTCGAACCTAGCAGCCCTGGAGCATGTGGCCGTGCTCTAACCACCGAGCTATGGGCACCCAGCCCTTGTTTCTATTCTTAATGTCTCCTCAATCTTGAATTCCACGGTTTAGAGAACTGAAGGTTATATTAGCAGTATGCAGTTTCTTTAAGTAGTTGATACCAGTCCTATTGGAAGAGACTCAGTGTAGTAGTTCTGTTTGTTATCTGTAAAAAGATGTAGAGTGAAATTATTGTTTGAGGGTAAATGTTTTTGTTCAAATTCTTGTTTTTTAAAGATACTTTAGTAAAGTGCTGTCCATATACTATCATTATAATTACCAGGCAATAGGCATCTAGTTGTTAATCTCATATTTAGAAAGGTGAGGGCGGAGGATTGGTGTGCTCCAACCTAACAGGTACAAGGTAAGGGTATATGGTACACCTTCTGGGTGCTGAACACATCTACCACAGGGACCTTACCTAACAGACACAAAGGTTGTAACCTAATTGTGCTCTCATGTGAATCTGAAAAAAAAAAAAAAAAAGAAAAAAAAAGAAAAACAACAGAAAGAAAATCACCTTATCTCCAGAAATAAAAATATAAACATTTTGAAAAAATTATGTATTATTAGCATAGCTCTAGCAAAAAGGAATAGTGTTAAACTGGAAAGTCCCATTATGCTCCAACTTAGAAGGTCCAGGAAGGAATACCGAATGTAGTTTGATGTCAGTTTTTTAAATTTATTTTTTATATTTCTTGAGACACAGTTGGACTTTGTCAGCCTGGGTAGAGTGCTGTGGCATTATTGCTCACAGCAACCTCAAACTCTTGGGGTTAAGTAATCCTCTTGCCCTCAGCCTCCTGAGTAACTGGGACTACAGGCACCAGCTACAATGCCAGGCTATTTTTTAGAGACACGGTTTTGCTTTTCCTCAGGCTGGTCTTGAACTCCTGAGCTCAGGTAGTCCACCCACCTTGGCCTCCCAGAGCGCTAGGATTATAGGCGTGAGCCATGGGGACTGGCCTTGATGTCAGTTTCTGATATTGGAATGAGATCTTGAAATTCTTCTCTTCACATTTTGATTGGATTAGTTAGGATGCTTGGATTCAAATTAATGTAAGTTTTCCATCTTTTATGGGGATGGTCTAATACAAATCAGAGTTAGAATGATCCATTCTATCGATCCATTTCTGCGTGGCAGAACTTTCCAGTATAAAGTAGGAATTTGGTTAGTGCTACCAGTGGTTTAATGAAGTCACAGTGTTGCTTCCACAGGCTTCATGAACTGGTAGTGGCCAGTCAGGTCACCCTTTGTTGGTGCATCCTCGAAACTGTGGCAGAAATTAACCACTTTATTGTTGGATATGGTAGTTTGTACAGTATTGATATTTCAAAATAAAAACATATGAAAGGGAAATGTTATTGTTAAAGAGTAACATTTTAATGGCATAAATTCATGTTTAAAGTGAAAATATTAAACATCACTTTCTTTGTTTTTATTTTAAAGAATTCAGAAGGAACTTGCAGAAATTACATTGGATCCTCCTCCGAACTGTAGGTAAGTATGGATTTTTATATACTTGTATCTTTTGTGGAAGGTACATTTCAACTGTTGGTCTGTTGTGCAAATGTGGTTGTCTGATTAATTAGTGTAACTATCACTGTGGTTTGGACTTAAATGACCATGGAAGACGGTGGTGGTTGTGCTGCAAAAGAATTTTTAGCAAGTTTGTGGTGATAGAGTGGAGTTGCCAAAAGTAGTGCAGGGCAATAAAATGAGATAATTGTGTTTGCTACTCTATAATTTTATTATCTTCTAGTAAAAGAGGTGTTAGGGTCTTAAATGATTTCTTCTATGAAAGAATAAGATATTTGCTATTTGATACTTATTTAGTTGTCCTGCTGGAAATTGAGTTTTTAAAAATGCAGGAAGAGTAAACAGTGTTTCTTCACGGTTTGCATTATTTCTGATGGTCATTGATTGTGACTACGAATGGATGATTTGAGACAATGATGTTAATTTAAATATAGAACACTTTTTTTATGACCACATTCCCTAATTTTCTGGTCAGTGTTTACTTGTAGGAAATAAGAGCGCTTGCTTGGAAAAGAAGAATGTTGCACAGAGGAAAAGGAGAAAAATAACCTCCTATTGTGTGCTGTTTCTTAAGTCTGGTGCAGTAATAGCTGGAAGGTAGCAGTGTGTCTATTTTAAGACTTTTTTGGTTTGTTTTGATGTGAGGTCAGTGTTGGAGCTGTGCCAGCCTGAGTGTGTATGTGTGTGTTTTTTTTTTTTTTTTTTTTTTTTTTTTTTTTTTTTTTTTGAGTTCAGTAGTCTTATGCATTGAAGGTGAGTGGGAAGATTAAATGATAGTGTTTTCAATATTGAATCCAGATACAGTTTATTGTTTGGTATGACACCTGATTTTACTGACACTGTTTTTATGTGAAAACAAAGATATCAACTGTAAGAATTAATGAAAATGAAAATTTTGCAGATGGCTATATTGATAGTTGGGTAGTTGACAACTATTTTGTGTAGGAAAGATTCTAGTAAGGCTTATTATTTTTGTGGTGAATCCAATATGGTTGTTTATAAGAGAGTCATGTACAGCATATAAACTTGCAATAATGTTCAAAGAATGTATAACTCATAGTACAAATGTTTCTTTGTTAGGTAAAACTGTTTAACATAACCATTTTTTGTTACCCTTAAGATTGTGTTGCATCAAAACTGTTTCAGTGGCAGATCATTGTTTAGTTTTCAGTGCCCAATTCATATAAGTGGATTGATTTGTGGAGAAACTCCAGGTGGAATTGAACCTAAAATCCCTTTTTTCATAGTGTTTGTTTTAATGATCTAAATTTGTTTTTTTTTAAATAAGCCATTATATTATATGTATTATTTTTGTAACCTTTCTTATGAACAACTGAATAAGTTAATGTGGCCTTTATTTATATACTTATTTGCTTAAATTTGGATGACAGATTATTGGAAAAATAATTCACTTTGTTTTAGTGAGTTTTAGGCTCTTTTTTTTTTTTTTTTGAGAGACAGTCTCACTTTGTCACCCTTAGTAGAGTGAGAGCCATGGTGTCACAGCTCACAGCAACTTCAAACTCATGGGCTCAAGCTATCCTCTTGTCTCAGTCTCCTGAGTAGCTGAGACTACAGGTGCCTAGCATAATGCCCAGGTATTTTTCTTTTTTTAAGAGATGGATCTTCTTGCTCAGGCTGCTCTTGAACTTCTGATATCAGGCAATCCATCTGCCTTGGCCTTCCGGAGTGCTAGGATTACAAGCATGAGCCTCCACAACAGGCCTTGTTTAAGGGTCATTTTGATAAATGGAATCCACATATAATAGCATGCCATATAGACTGTTTGCAACCTTGCTTTTAAATATTTTGACTTTTTATGGATAATTTAACTTTGATTAAACCAATATTGTAAGCATGCACAAATACTTAAGAGGCTAGGAAAGGAATTATGTAATGGTTATTATTAAATAAATCAAAATAATTGAACCATAGTTCTGTTTAAGAGAAAAATTTAACTATAATGTTATCTGAAATTTGGAAGCTTACTTTGTCATTGACCCTTAGTTAATTATTCTATTACTGGCTCACATGTAAGCTCTTCATAAGTAAAGCAAAATATATTTAATAGTTTTTCGTTTTTAAATGTAGAAGTCACACATAATAAAGCCTTCAGATAAATTTGGGAAAGATACCTACTTGAGTTACTTTTCCAGCTTATGGGAATTTGCAAGGAAATCCACTTGTGGTCTGAGCATTGGATAACTAGTAAGTTTGGGTCTCTACTGCAGTAGCTTTGGCTCCTTTTAAAAAAAAATTCCAAAATAGTTGATTGCACCGAGTCAGGCAGAAAGATCATCGACTCTTACATGGTGTTTTCTTTGGGAAGCAAAGGGTCCTCTGCTGTGGCTGTGGTAATCACAACTAAGTGGTGATGAGTTGTATGTTCCCTGTGTGCTTGTGCTACTTAATATAGATGTTTGATGTGCTTGTTAAAGTGGATTACTGTGGGCTTTGGATTGTTTGGTGTTAACTATTTGATTGTGGTTTGTAGTAAATCTGCCTCTTTATTTCAATGAAAATGTGATAACTGTCTTCAGAAAGAGAAGTCAGGGTGTAGTTTTACTTTGATTTAGTTTTGGTCAAAGTTAGCAGTTATTTTGTGTGTTTTTTTTTGCAGTTTTTGGCCAGGGCTGGGTTTGAACCTGCCACCTCCAGCATATGGGACCGGCACCCTACTCCTTTGAGCCCCAGGTGCCGCCCTTTGTGGTTGATTTTTAAACGTTCTATGCTGCCTGCATGTGTGGCCTTACGACAATAATGAATTAATTTGTACAAATATAGCAAAACTGTCTGTCTAATAGAAGGAGTTAGAGTCCCTTCCTTAATCAGTAAGTCATATCTCATTTCAGAAGGAATCATTCTCTTAGTGCTCACTTTGTGTATTCTCTTTCTCAGCACACTTGCCTCTCAAAATCCTACTTTTTGTTCCCTGGATAGTGTTAGTCTCTCACAGAAAACATTTTGTATAAAGGAAATCATACCACATGTGTTTTTTTGTGTCTAGCTGCTTTTATAAAGTGTAATGTTTTTAAGGTTCTCCATGTTGCTGCACCAGTACATCATTCCTTTTTTTGTTATTGGATAATATTCTGTGTTTATGGGTATACTACATTTTATTTATCTGCTCATCAGTTGATGGACATAAGTTATTTCTACCTTTGGCTATTTTTTTTTCGAGACAGGTCTCACTCTTACTCAGGCTGGAATGGAACTACTTAAGTTCAAGTAAACCACCCACCTTGGTTTCCCAGAGTACTAGGATTACAGGTGTGAGCCCTGTGCCTGGCCTCACTTTGGCTATTATGAAAATGTTGTTATGAACATTTATGTACAGGTTTGGGGTGGACATGTGTTTTCATTTCTCTTGGGTGTATACCTAGGAGTGGAATTGCTGGGTCATACAGTAAGTCTGTGTTTCCCACCAGTAGTGTTATGAGGGTTCTAATTTCTCTGCAACCTTTGCAAAACTTGTCCATCTTTTTTATTATAGCAATCATAGTAGATATGAAGTAGAATTATAATGGATCTTTTCATGTGCTTATTATCCATTTGTGTATCTTATTTGGAGAAATGTCTTGCCCATTTTTTATTTTTTACTTTATTTTTTTTAAGGTTTTAGACAAATTTTTTTTAATTAAGTCAAACACATAGATCATGTATACATTAATGCATTTATGGGGTACAATATGATTTCATAGAGAATTAGGAACGCTTATATCACACTGGTTAATATATACTTTATCTTGTTTACTTATTGTGTTAAGAACTTT
The DNA here is from genome assembly GCA_963574355.1 of Loris lydekkerianus. Classification (NCBI taxonomy): domain Eukaryota; kingdom Metazoa; phylum Chordata; class Mammalia; order Primates; family Lorisidae; genus Loris; species Loris lydekkerianus. The sequence continues at coordinate 2,695 of CAUYPK010083362.1, read as the reverse complement.
TTATACTCTATACTAATAGATCCGACATGTACCCTTGCATTATGCACCATAGGTGTGATCCCACCATTCACCCTCCCCTCAGTCTGACCTCCCCCCTCCCCTAACATCCCCCCTCCGCCCTCCTTCATCTTGGGCTGTAGTTGTGATCTATTCTTCATATGAGAGTGTGAGTGATTATAAATTGGTTTCATAATAATACTGAGTACCTTGGATATTTTTCCTTCCATTCTTGAGATACTTTACTAAGTAGGATATGTTCCAGCTCCATCCATCTAAACATAAAAGAGGTAAATCTCCATCTTTTTAAAGGCTGCATAATATTCCATGGTATACATATACCACAATTACTAATCCATTCATGGGTTGATGGGCCCTTGGGCTTCTTCCGTGACTTGGCTGTTATGAATTGAACTGCAGTGAACAATCTGGTGCACATATCTTTGTTATAAAGTGATTTTTGGTCTTTTGGATATACACCTAGTAGAGGCATTCCAGGGTCAAACAGCAGGTCTGCTTTTAGATCCCTGAGTTATTCTGCGTACTTCTTTCCAAAAGGGATGTATTAGATTGCACTCCCACCAGCAGTGCAGAAATGTTTCCTTTTCTCCGCATCCATGCCAACATCTGTAGTTTTGGGATTTTGTTAGGTGAGCCACTCTTACTTGAGTTAGATGATATCTCAAAGTGGTTTTGATTTGCATTCTCTGATGATTAAAGATGATGAGCATTTTTTCATGTCTCTATAGTCCATGCGCCTATCTTTTTCAGAGAAGCTTCTGTTCAAGTCCCTTGCCCACAATGAAATGGGATTACTTGTTCTTATTAATAAGTTGGAGTTCTCTGTGGATTCTGGTTATCAAACCATCATCAGAAGCATAACCTGCAAATATCCTCGCCCATTCTGAGGGCTGTCTGCTTGCTTTACTTACTATGTTCTTGGCTGTGCAGAAGTTTTTTAGTTTGATGATATCCCAGTAATGTATTTTAGGTGTTGCTTCAATGGCCCGGGAGGTGCTCCTCATAAAGTATTCTCCCAGGCCAATTTCTTCAGGTGTTTTCCCTGGACTCTCTTCTAGTATTTTTGGGTTTCATGTCTTAGTTAAAATCTTTTATTCAGTGGGAGTCAATTTTTGTTAATGGTGAAAGGTGTGGGTCCAGTTTCAGTCTTCTAGAAGTCGTCAGCCAATTCTCCCAGCACCATTTGTTAAATAGGGAATCTTTCCCCCAACTTATTTTTGATGGGCTTATCAAAGATCAAATGACGATAAGTGTCTGGGTTCATCTCTTGGTTCTCAATTCTGTTCCATACATCTACCTCTCTGTTTTTGTGCCAATATCATGCTGTTTTGATCACTGTAGATTTATAGTATAGTTTGAAGTCTGGTAGTGTGATTCCTCCTGATTTGTTTTTATTTCTGAGTAGTGTCTTGGCTATTCGAGGTTTTTTTCTGGTTCCATACAAAACGAAGTACTATTTTTTCCAGATCTTTAAAGTATGATGGTGGTGCTTTGATAGGGATTGCATTAAATTGGTAAATTGCTTTGGGTAATATGGACATTTTAACAATGTTGATTCTTCCTTAGCCATGGACATGGTATATTTTCCATTTGTTAACATCTTCAGCTATTTCTTTTCTCAGAGTTTCATAATTCTCTTTATAGAGATCTTTCACGTCCTTTGTTAGGTAAATTCCAAAATATTTTATCTTCTTTGGCACAACTGTAAAGGGAATAGAGTCCTTGACTGGTTTTTTGGCTTGACTATTATTGGTATGTATAAAATCTACTGATTTGTGAGTATTGATTTTTGTATCCTTAGATGTTACTGTATTCCTTGATCACTTCTAAGAATTTTGTAGTTGAGTCCCTGGGGTTTTCCAGGTATAAAATCATACCATCTGGGAAGAGTGACAGTTGGATCTCCTCTGACCCTATCTGATCACCTTCTCTTGCCTGATTGCGATGGCTAAGACTTCCATTACAATGTTGAAAAGCAGTGGAGACAATGGGCAATCTTGCCTGGTTCCTGATGTAAGTGGAAATGTGTTCAATTTTACTCCATTTAAAATGATATTGGCTGTGGGTTTGCTGTAGATGGCCTCTATCAGTTTAAGAAAAGTCCCTTCTATACCTATTTTCCTAAGTCTTATTATCGTGAAAGGATGCTGGATATTGTCAAAAGCTTTTTCTGCATCTATTGAGAGAATCATATGGTCTTTGTTTTTTAGTTTATTTGATGTATTATATTTCTAGATTTATGTATATTGAACCAACCTTGAGACCCTGGGATAAAACCCACTTGGTCATGGTGTATAATTCATTTGATGTGTTGCTGGATTCTATTTGCTAGGATCTTATTGAATATTTTTGTATCTATGTTCATTAAAGATATTGGTCTATAGTTTTCTTGTTGGGTCTTTTCCTGGTTTTGGGATCAGGGTGATATTTGCTTCATATAATGTGTTGGGTAGTATTCCTTCTTATTCTATGTTTTGGAAAAGGGTAAGTAATATAGGTCCTAGTTCCTCTTTAAAGGATTGGTAGACTTCTGATGTGAAGCCATCTGGGTCCCAGACTCTTCTTTTTTGGGAGATTTCATATAGTTGATTCTATTTCCATACTTGATATAGGTCTGTTAAGCATTTCCCAGTCTTTCTGATTAAGTCTAGGAAGTTGGCATGCTTCCAAGTATTGT
>CAUYPK010083361.1:0-29924 GCA_963574355.1 Loris lydekkerianus | reverse complement strand
GCCTCCCTTCCCTTTCCTTGGTCCTTTCCTCATAGTCTTGTTGTATAGTTGGGTTATAGCCTTCATGTGAAAGCTATAGTTTACCTTCATAGTAGGGCTGAGTACATTGGGTACTTTTTCTTCCATTCCTGGGATACTTTGTATACCATGGAATACTATGCAGCCTTAAAGAAAGATGGAGATTTTACCTCTTTCATGTTTAGAATCACTCTTAATGCTTACTTCATGGCAATATAATATTTTAATAATTTACTTCAAAACTATTTCAGCTACTATTTATTACTCAGTTCCAAAGCCACATCTACACTTTTAAGTATTTGTTATAGCAGCAGGCTCAGTCCTTAGTATCAATTTCTGTCTTAGTCCATTTTATGCTGTCACAAAAGAATTCTTGAACCTGCGTAGTTTATCTCTTGTAATGAGCAAGATAATAAACAAATTTTATTGGTTTATTATTCTGGAGACTTGGAAGTCCAATGTCTAAATGTCAGTGTCTTGTTAGGGCCTTTCTGCTGCATCATCACATGGCATGAGGCAGTAAAGACAGAGATGGTGAGAGAGAGCAAGAGAGGCCCAAATTCACTTTTTTAATACTTCATCCCACCACTGAAGGAAGACCCTTCATGGCATAATTACCCCTTAAAATTTCTACCTATTTATACTGTTACAATGGAAATTAAATTTTAGTATAAGTTTTAGAGGGGATGAATGTCCAAACTATAGCAGTATATGACAAATAAAGTAGATTTTAAAGCAAATAAAATTATTAGAAAACTGAGACAACATATAGCAACAGATGATAAATACTCATGTGTACAGAAAGCAACAGTAATACATGGAACAAAATGTATGAAGCAAACTGATAGAGCTGAAAGGAAAAACAAACAAATTTATAATTATAATTGGGGTCATCAGCATTCCACCCTCAATAATACTAGAATATCTAGACAGAAAAAAATATATAATAATAGATATAATTGAACGTTACTAAGAGAATCTATTCAGTACTCCAATAGTGGAATACACAGCTGCTTTGAACCAAGAAGTCTATTTTGGTAAGCATTAAAAAACTCAAAAACTTGGAAAAAATTGAGATCACATAATGTGTGTTCTTTGACCACAGTCAAATCAAATTACCACAATATTAAGATAATTCTATCAAACATTTGGACATTTCAGAAAATGTTTCTAAATAATCTAAAAATGAGGTTTTCATAAAAACAATACACAGAACTTAATTACAATAATAAATTCAACATATTGTAATGTGTGGGATGACCCTAAATTAGTTCAGAGAGGAAAATTTATATAACTATATGCTTACCTTAGAAAATAGGAAAGGCATTTAATAAATAATATAAATGTCTACACCAAGAAACAGAAAAAAGAAGAGCAAAATAAATCAAATGCAAGAAAGAGAAGGAACTTAAAAATATTAAAAGTTAATAAAATTAATACAGAAAATAATTTTAAGAATCAAAGAAATAAATGCTTCTTAAAAATAAATGAAGTGTCTCAAGAATGGAAGAAAAAGTATCCCATGTACTCCCATGTACTCAGTATTATTATGAAACCAATTGGAGGGGGGAGGTCAGATCGACGGAGGGTGAATGGTGGGATCACACCAATGAATGGTGCATAATGCAAGGGTACATGTCGGATCTATTAGTATAGAGTATAAATGTCTTAACACAATAACTAAGTAAATGAGATGAGGTATATATTAACAGTGTGATGTAAGCATTCCTAATTCCATATGAAACCAGCACATTGTAACCCATAAATGCATTAATGTATATATGATCTATGTGTTTATAATTTAATAAAAATAAATAAATAAATAATAAATTTCTAACAGTACTGACAGAGACAAAAAAAGAAATAGCACGCATTATTAATATCTGGAATATAGTTATGTAGGATGAGTAAATCTAGAGAGGTAGTATAAATAAAGCATAAAGACTATAGTTAAAAATGTTGCATATTAAAAATTTTCCAGGAGAATAGATTTTATGGGTTCTTACCCAAATATACACAAGAGTAACTATGTGAAATAATGAATACGTTAATTTTCTTGATGGTAGTAATTTTTGAATTATGTTTATGTGTATCAAATATCATGTTTAAAATTCAAGCACATACAATAAAAAGGCAGAAGACAGTGTTAAAACAGTGAACTATTAAAAGGAAAATGAAGGACTACTCACAAACACTCATAATTTTACACTCATAAATTCAACAACATAGATGAAATGAATCAATTACTTGAAAACCACAAAGTACCAATCCCCACACAAAATGAAATAGTGTGAATATTTCATTATAGAAATTAATTCATAATTAAAAGTTTTCCTCCCAAAAGTCTCTGTGTACAGATGGTTTTAGTAAAAAAAAATTACAAAATATTTAAAGAAAAATTAACTTCAAATTTTTGTATTTTATTCTAGTAAATAAAAAAGGAAATTGGGCCAGGGGCAGTGGGTCATGCATGTTGTCCTAGCACTTGGGAGTCTGAGGTGGGTGGATTGCCTGAGCTCAGGAGTTCAAGACCAGCTTGAGCCAGAGCAAGATCTCATCTCTAAAAATAGCCAGGCTTTGTGGTCAGCGCCTGTAGTCCCAGCTACTCAGGAAGCTGAGGCAAGAGAATAGCTTGAGCCTAAGAGTTTGAAATTGCTATGAGCTAGGACATTACAGCACTGTACTGAGGGGAAAAAAATAAAAAAGTAAATATTATTTTTAATATATTTTATGAGGTCAAGATTACATTGGAAGATTGATATCCAAACTAGAAAATGACAGTACTAAATAAAGTTAATCTACAAGCCAATATTTCCCATGAACATAAAGGTAAAAATCTTGATCAAAATATTAGGAGAGTACTGAAAGTACAAAAGTAATAATACAACATGACAAAATAAGATATTTAACAGGTATGCAATTCTGTACTTGAATGTTCAAATTCAATTATTCCTTCATATCAAGAAGGAAGAAACATTATATGATCCTACAAATTAAGGAAAATATGTCACCAAGGAGTAAATGCAGATGTCAAACAGTATGTATAATAAAGTTTTTGATAAATTCAACACTTATCTTTGGATAAAGTCTCCTGGAAAACTGTGAGTAGAGTGGCAGTCTCTTAATATGGTAAATATTATCTACAAAAATAAAGCAAAAAAAGAAAGAAAATAAATAAAAAGAAAGAAAAAAAGAAAGTGAGAAAAAGAAAGAGACAGACAGAAGAAAAGAATTTGAGGAGTCCCAAATCAGCTGAATGGGCCATTAGGCTGGAGATCCAAGCATGAGACAACGTTGCAGTTCATTTTTAAAAGCCATTTCAATATCTTTGATGAATATACATGCAAAAATATTCAATAAGATCCTAGAAAACAGAATCCAGCAACTTATCAATCAAATTATACACCATGACCAAGTGGGTTTTATCCCAGGGTCTCAACGTTGGTTCAATAGACATAAATCTATAAATATAATACGCTACATAAAAAAAAAAAAAAAAAACTAAAAGGCAAGACCATATGATTCTCTCAATTGATGCAGAAAAAGCTTTTGACAATATCCAGCATCCTTTCATGATCAGAAAACTTAAAATAGGTAGAGAAGGGAATTTTCTTAAACTGATAGAGGCCATCTACAGCAAACCCACAGCCAATATATGGAATGGAGTAAAACCAAAAACACTTTCACTCAGATCAGAAACTAGGCAAGGTTGTCCATTGTCTCCACTGCTTTTTAACATTGCAATAAAAGTCTTAGCCATCGCAATCAGGCAAGAGGAGGAGATCAAGGGTATAAAAATAGGATCAGAGCTCAAACTTTCACTCATCGCAGATGATATGATTTTATACCTGGAAAATCCCAAGGACTCAACCACAAAAAGTCTTAGAAGTGATCAAGGAATACAAGTGTCTCAGGATAGAAAATCAATAAATCAGTACCTTTTATTTTTACCAGTAAAAACCAAGCCGAAAAAAACAGTCAAGGACTCTATTCCCTTTATAGTTGTGCCAAAGGAGATGAAATATTTGAGAATTTACCTAACAAAGGATGTGAAAGATCTCTATAAACAGAACTATGAAACTCTGAGAAAAGAAATAGCTGAAGATTTTAACAAATGGAAAAACATACCATGCTCAAGGCTGGGGAGAATCAACATTGTCAAAAGGTCTATGTTACCCAAAGCAATATATTAATTTAATGCAATCCCTATCAAAGCACCACCATCATACTTTAAAGATTTAGAAAAAATAGTACTTCATTTTATGTGGAACCAGAAATAACTCAAATAGTCAAGACATTACTGAGAAATAATGACAAATCAGGAGGAATCATGCTATCAGTCTTAAATCTATACTATAACTCTATAGTGATCAAAACAGCATGGTACTGGCACAAAAATAGAGGTAGATGTGTGGAACAGAATAGAGAACCAAGAGATGAACCCAGACACATATCATCATTTGATTTTTGATAAGCATATCAAAATTATAAATTGGAGGAATGACTCCCTATTTAACAAAGTACTGGGAGAACTGACTGGCAACTTGTAGAAGACTGAAACTGGACCCATACCTTTCACAATTAACAAAAATTGATTCTCACTGAATAAAAGATTTCAACTTAAGACATGAAACTATAAGATTCTTGGAGAGAGTTCAGGTGTAACAGATGAAGAAATTGGCCTAGGAGAATACATTATGAGGAGGTCCCTCTTGGGCAACAGAAGCAACACCAAAAATACATTACTGGCATCTGATCAAACTAAAAAGATTCAGCACCAAGAACACAGTAAGTAAAGCAAGCAGACAGCCCTCATAATGGGAGAGGATATTTGCATGTTATGCTTCTGACAAAGGTTTGATAACCAGAATCCACAGAGAACCAAAACTTATTAATAAGAAAAGAACAAGTAATCCTATTTCATTGTGGGCAAGAATATGAACAGAAGCTTCTCTGAAGAAGATGGGAACATGGCCTACAAAAACATGAAAAAATACTCATCATCAGAGAAAGGCAAATCAAAACCCCTTTGAGATAACATCTAACTCCAGTAAGAGTGGCTAACATAACAAAATCCCAAAACTACAGATGTTGGCATGGATGTGGAGAAAAGGGAACACTTCTGCACTGCTGGTGGGAATGTAAGCTAATGCTTCCATTTTGGAAAGAAGTACAAGGAACACACAGGGATTTAAAGGTAGACCCGCTATTTCATACTGCAATTCCTCTATGAGGAGTATGTCCAAAAGACCAAAAATCACTTTATAATAAAGATATTTGCATCAGATTGTTCACTGCAGCTCAATTCATAATAGCCAAATCATGGAAGAAGCCCAAATACCCGTGAATCATGAATGGATTAATAAATTGTGGTATATGTATACCACGGAATATTATGCAGCCCTAAAATGGTGGAGACTTTACCTCTTTTATGTTTATATGGATGGAGCTGGAACATATCCTACTTAGTAAAGTTTCTCAAGAGGGCAGTGAAAAGTATCCAATGTACTCAGAACTATTATGAAACCAATTTACAATCAACCACACTTTTATATGAAGAATAGATCAGAATTATGGCTCAGGATGAAGGAGGGAGGGGTATGACAGGGGAAGGGGGCAGCCAGATGGAGGGAGGGTGAATGGCGGGATCACAGCTATGGTGCATATTGCAAGGGTACGTGTCAGATCTATTAACTATAGAGTATAAATGTCTTAACACAATACTTAAGTAAATGAGAGGAGGGATATATTAACCAGTTTATGTAAGCATTCCAAATTGTATATGAAATCAGCACATTGTACCCCATAAATGCATTAATGTATACATGATCTATTTCTTTATGATTTAATAAAGAAAAAAATTAAAAATAAATAAAAGCCATAACATATACTGGATAATTCCTTATTTTGGGGGTGTTGCCATTCTTTGCCATTTTAGAACCTTCAACTCATTGAATGAGAGTCACTACCACTATGGAAGGACATCTTCATTATTCAATGTCTGTGATTTTAAAGTTAATCTCACTCAGAAAACACTCTTGCAGAGGCATCCAAAATAATGCTTGACTAGATGTTTGGCTAATTTTCTCCAGACACGTTAACACATACAATGCAGAATGCAGAGCAACCAACCAGGTCACTCTCATATTGCTGATGGGTATTACTATTGCCACTTTAGAACACAAGTTGTCATTTTTTTCATAATACTAAATATGAAATTACTACAACATCCAGCAAATGTACTCCTGGATACTTAACCCAAATATAGGAAAACTTTCCTCATACAGATGTCTGTACACAAATGTTAGAGAAGCTTTTGCCATAAACAACCATATGGCCTTTAACAAGTGAACTGTTAAAGTAATTAAGTGTATATTTATCATGGAGTACTATATAGCAATAAAAATAATGAACTTTTGATATATGTAAGAGTTTAAACGAATATTCAAGAATTATTCTTATGAAAAAATCCAATTCAATAAGATTATATACTGTATAATCCAGTTGCACAACCATTTTTTAAAAGGCAATGTTTTAGAAATGCAAACAGATCAGTATTTGGCAGGGATTGGGGATGAGAAAGAGCTATAATCATACAGAAAGGAAGTCCATGTGGTTATAGAAATGCAACTGGAGGGATCCTTGTAGTGATGGAACTGGACTATGGCTGGAAATTGACTATGGTGGAAAATATACTAGTTTACACAAGTGATTAAATTATATTGAACTAAACACCTCCCACCTCCTACCAACAAAAATACACAAAAATGCAAATGAAACTAAAGAAATGTGAATAATATCAGTGAGTTATAATATAAATATCAATATTCTGCAATATTCTAGTTGTGTTGTGCTATAATTTTATACAATGCAACCATTGACTGAAACTGGGTTAAAGGTGATGAGAATTCTCTGTGCTAATTTCTACAACATGTGAATATACTACAATCTAAAAATTAAAAATAAAAAACAATGATATTTTTAGGTAATCAAAGTCTTAGAAAATATTACAAATAGTTGTTTTGTTTGGCATGTGAGTTATATCTCAATAAAACTTTTTTTGGAAAAGAGAATAACAATTAAAAAAAAATAAAATGCACTCCAAGCTGCCCTATGGATAAATAAAAAATATTTAAAGAAAGGGTAAATTATGGGACTGAGTGTTGACTCCTATGAAATATATAATTATTTCAAATTATATTAAGATTTGTAAGAAGACAAAACAAATGTTGGAAAATAATTTATAATTAAAAATAGAATTTAATCTTAACAATTTAATAAAGGTATTATTGACCAATTTTACAAATTATATCAAAAAAGATACATTTTTGAACCCTGTATAATATGTACAAACATTGTGTTTTTATATACATATTAAAATAATTATACCTAGTGAATTATAAAGTATGTTCTTATATTTCAAAAAATATGTGTTGTTCAAGTAACACGAGATATTTTTAAAAAGTAAAGAAACCACATTTCTTATATTAAAAAATGGAAAATAAAATAAAAAAATAAATACCATAAAAGTAAATTTCCAACATAGAAATTGTAGAATAAATGTAAGTGTGTTAAATTGGCTCTGTCAAACACAAAAAATTTCAAATTTAATGAAACACAAGATTCAATTATAGATCTTTGTAAGATATGCAGCTATGAAATAAACCTTAGAAAACAATGATTCAAGGATGGTTCAAACTGTGTCAGAGAAATTAAAATAAAATAATTTATAGGTCATAATACTTAAGAAAAAAATAACAGTATTTAAGCCAAATACGATAAACAGAGGAAAGAAGAACATATATACATAATGAATAACAGTCTAAAATATCATGAACCAATTTGGAGCTTGGTATTATCTTATATAATTTTGGAGAAAACAAACAGAAAAGCTGAAAAAACTAAACATTATAAACAGTAGAAGAAAAAGTATCCAATGTACTCAGCCCTCCTATGAAGCTAAATTATAGCTTTCACATGAAGGCTATAACCCAACTATAGCACAAGACTATGGGGAAAGAGCCAAGAAAGGGGAAGGGAGGAGGGAGGTTTTGGTGGAAGGAGGGTGATGGGTGGGGTCACATCTATGGTGCATCTTAGAATGGGTACAGGTGATTGCACTAATGTACACAGCTATGATTTAACAATAAAAAAGAAAAAGAAAAAAAAAAAAAAGAAAGTTGTAAAGCACACACCATATGACCATGATGTAAAAAAGTTAGAAATTGTCATCAATTAAGACTCAAATAATTGAAAAATCAAAACACTTCCCAAAATATCTTGAAGCATGCATGGATGTGTGTGTGTGTGTGTGGCTATGTGTGTATGTATATGTAAACAAAATCAGAATGGATATACTTCAAGTTGTTACTATAGAATATATACAGAGATGGGCTTAAGCAACATTTTAGTTTTCTGTTTATTGTTAAATTCCTTTCCCTCAATGTGATAATATTAGTAGGGCTCTTGCCAGGTGATTAGCTCTTGAGGGCACAGTCTTCATGAATAAGAATAGTGTCCTTATAAAAAAGGTCTGAGGAAGACCCTTCTTCCCTTCTATCATGTGAAGTTCAGGTAAGAAGTAGGCTGCCAATGAAGAAGTAGACCCTTACTAGACACTGTATCTATTGATACCTTGACCTTGTTCTCAGTATGCAGAACTATAGGAAATCCATTTCTGTTGTTTAAAAGCCACCCAATATATGGTATTTTGTAATAGCACCCTGAAGAGACTAAGACATTTATCAAATAATTCAGAAATGCATAAAAATGTAATAATTTGATCCTATTTCTTCATCATAATAATATCACGATACTATCTTTCCAAGATGACTTAATGTAACCATTTCATAGCTTATATGAAGCTTTGTAATGCTTTATTACATATTTTACTCTATGAACATGTAGTCATTTATAGACATATATAGTTTTTAGTAGTAAAAGATGATACACATTATACACATAGTCTTACAATTAAGTTTCTCCCTCAATATTCATTAGACCTACTTCCATAGGATCACATATTAACCTACTAATTTTAATATTCACAAACTCTATAAAGCATATGATTTATAACATTACTAATGATTTCCTTCTTGAAGCACCCTGAGATTATTTTCAGTTTTTTCAGTACAATAAATATAATTGAACACATGCCTGTAGTACTGGTACTTATATTTTTTAATAAAGTATATTAAATTTAAACTACTGCAAAACAAATTACCACAAACTTAGGAGCTTAACACAATGTCAATTTATTTTCTCAGAGCTCTATAAGAACTCCAGTATGGTGTTTCTAGGTTATCTGCACAAGATCCTTCAAAAGCAAAGTCAGTGTGTTGCTAGCTGTATTCTTGTGTGGAGTCTTGACTATGGAGATAACCACTTCAATGTTCATTTATGTTATTGGAATCATCCAGTTTCTTGAGGCTGTAAAACTGAGATTCCCATTTTCATGCTGTAGCAAGGGGCTTTTCTCTTTTCCTAAAGGGTGTTTACATTCCTTGTCACATGACTCCCACCATCTTCTAGTCAGACTATCAATGCTTTATAATGCTGTAAATCTCTAATTTCTCTGTCTCTGACCCAGATTTAAAAAGGCTCCATGTGATTAGGGCAGGTGCACTCACATTATTCCGCTTTTATTAACTCAAGTCATTTCAACAGAAAATTTAAATACATCTTGAAAATCTCTTTTGCCATATAAGTAACGTAATGTTGGGAGTGACATTTCATTATATGCACAGGTTCCACACACAATAGCAGCAGATGATACAGAATGAAGTTCAAGGACAGTCATCTTAGAATTCTATCTACTACATAAAGATTTATGGATGTATAATTACTGAGTCTGCTTTGACATTTTTTATTTGAAATCTATTTTCAATGATTTATCATAATCAGAATGTATTGGTGGTTGTTGACGAATGAAGTGTAGTTTACTTTCCTAAATTCTGTGTGGTTTTGTGGGATGGAGTTTTTTAAATTTTCTTTTTCATTTATAGGTTTAGGGTTTACAAGTGCAGTTTTGTTACATGGGCATAGATGTAGTAAGTACTGGTGAAGTATGGAATTTTAGTGCAATGATCACCCAAATTGTGTACATGGTACCCATTAAGTAATTTTTCACCTCACAACACTATCCGTACCTTCTACTCTCTCATCCTTAAAAATATCCAATGTCTATCATTCCACTCTGTATGACTATATGTATACATTATTTAGCTCCTACTTATAAATGAGAACAATGTTTGACTTTGAGTTATTTCACTTAAAATATTGTGCTCCACTTTTTTCCAAATTGTTGCCAAAGACTTGATTTTATTCTTTTTGATGATTGAGTAGTATTCTCTTGTGTGTGTGTATACATAGTCATCAAGAAGTGGAATGAAATTGAAACCAAAAAATAATAAAAATTATCTATGAAATTAAGAATTGTTTATTTTACTAAGATAAACAAAATTGAAAAACTACTACCTAGATAAGGAAAGAATACTGAAGATTCACATAAACTCAATCAGAAATGATAAAGCAGATATTAAAACTGATAACACAGAAATACAAAAGATCACCAGAGACTACTATGAACAACTCTTTATATCCAAACTTTAAAATATAAGGGCAATGGATAAATTATTGAATAATGCTATCTCCCCAGCTTGAATCAGGAAGAAGATAAATCCTGTACAGATAAACAATGAGTAGGTATATTGAATCAGTAATAAAAAATCTCCAAGCACAAAAAAGTTCAGGACCAGACAGATTCACAGCTGAATTCTCCCAGACATACAAGAAATGCCTGGTTCCAATTTTAATAAAATTGTTCCAAGTGATGAAGAAGGAGGGAATCCTCTCTAACTCATTCTACAAAGCCAATATCACCCTGATACCAGCCCCCTCCAAAACAACAATAACAAATTAAAACTAGAGATTGATTTTCTTAAGAAACATAGATGAAAAAATCCTAATGAAAATACAAGCAAAAAAAATCTAAAAGTAAATTAAAAATATAATTCGCCATAATGAAGTGGGTTTCATTTCAGGGATACAAGGATGATTCAATATTCATGCATCAATACATGTGATTCACCACATTAACATAATTAAAATTAAAAAAAATATATTATATCAGTAGATGCAGAAAAAGAATTGACAAAATCCTTCATCACTTCATGATAACAAACCTTCAACAAACTAGGCATAGAAAGAAAAGACTTCAAAAGAATAAAAGTCATATGAAACAAACTCACAGCCAGCATCATACTAAATAGGATTAAGTTGAAACATTTCCCTCTTACTCATTAAGAACTGGAGTGAGAAAATGATACATACTTTCTCCACTTCTTTTCAACACTTTTCTGGAAGTCCTAGTCAGAGCAATCAGGCAAGAGAAGGAAAGAGCATCCTAACTGGAAAAGAGGTTACACTATCTGGCATTGATATGATATTATACCCGTTACCCTGTAATGACGCCTTCAAAAGAAGCCTACAAATGATAAATGAATTGAGCAAAGTTTCATGTTTACAGAATCAGTGTACACAATCAGTAGCATTTCTGTACACTAAAAATAATTAAGCTAAAAATCAAATTAAGAACTCAATGCCATTTAAAATCACTGAAAATTGAATGAATGAATGAATGACTAAATAAATAAATAAAATATCTTAGAATATACTTAACAACATCAAAGATCTCTAGTAGAAGAACTATAAAAAAATTATGGAGAAAATTGTAGATAAAATAAATGTAAAACCATCCCATGTTTACAAATAAGAAAAGTTAATATATTTTTTGAGACAGAAGTATACTGTTTCCCAGGCTAGAATGCTAAAGTGTTAGCCTAGCTCACAGCAACCTTAGGCTCCTGGGTTTAAGATCCTCCTGCTTCAGCCTCCATAGGTGCCTGCAACAATGCTTAGGTATTTTTTCCATTTTTATGTCTATTTTTATTTTTTATTAAATAATAACTGTGTACATTAATGCATTTATGTGCTGATTTGATATACAATGTGGAATGCTTATACCTAACTATTAAAATAACCATCTCCTCACTTACCTTAGTAGAGACAGGGTCTCACTCTTGCTCAGGCTGATCTCAAACTCCTGTGATCCTTCTTTGGCCTCCTGGAATGCTAGCATTACAGCCATTGAGCTACCATGCTTGGTCTGGAAAACCTAATATAGGGTGATGCCTGTGACTCAATGAAGTAGGGTGCCAGCCCCATATGCCGGACGTGGTGGGTTCAAACCCAGCCCCAGTCAAAAACTGCAATAGAAAAGCTAATATGTTTAAATGTCCATACTGTCCCAAATAATATACTGATTCAATGTTATTCTTACCAAAATATCAATGTCTTCTTCCACAGAATTAGAAAAAATAATCATAAAATTTATGTGCCACCCCAAATAAGCACACATAGCCACAGCAACCATAAGTAAAAGGTACAAATCTGTAGGCATCACATTACCTGACTTCAAAATATACTACAAGTCTACAGTAAGCAAAGCAGTGTGGTATTGATACAAAAGTAGCTGCACATACCAACAGGACAGAATAGAGAACACAGAAATAGAGTCAAATTCCTACATGCATATCTTTTACAAAGCAGACAAAACTTCATCCTGAGAAAATTATATAGATTCATGCAGAAGGATGAAATTGGATTCCTATCTTTCACCAACCAAAAAAGTATTAACTCAAGATGGATCAAAGGCCTAAATGTAAGAATCAAAATCATAAAAATATTTGAAGAAAACCTAGGAAGAACTATCCTCTAAAATGGCCTAGGTAAAGAATTTATGTGAAGTTTCTAGCTATGTCACTTTCTTGGCAGAATTTATATGATGTAAGTGGATCATAAACCCTTTCCCTGTCCCCAGACTAAATTCTGCTAGGAGTGCTTTTTGTCATTAGGTTACTGGAAGTTATAGTCTGTTTTCTGCTGTTTATAACAGAATATCTAAAATTGGGTAATTTATAAAGAAAAGGACTTTCTTATAGTTATGGAGGCCAAGGTCAAGGGGCTGTATTGGGCAAGAATCTTCTTGCTGGTGGGGACTCTAGGAGTGAGGGTGCTGAGTCTGCTAACAGGATAGGTTTCTTCCTCCTCTTATAAAGCCACCAGTTCCCTTCCCATGATAACCTATTAATCCAAGAGGGAAGAGCCCTCATGACTCCACCACCTGTTAAAGGCCCCATACTCTCAATACTGTCACACTGGGGGTTAAGTTTCAACACGAGTTTTGGAGAAGACCAAGCCATAGCACTGGAGGAGTAATTTATCTGTCCAGATCTGGACTACTGTCACCCCTCCAGCAGACCTGAAAAAAAGAATGACAAAATCTATGCTTTTACTCAGAGATGAAATAAACAGACTATCCTAGCTACGAATCATTAAAAGTACATCTGACTCCTTTTAGCAAAAAAAAAATGCTCTTTCCAAAAAGGCCATCTGAACCTTAGTGACTGAGTAGCTCATGCTGAGGGTGTCATTACAAGCCTGACTCAGCAACTCCCTTGCAGACTCTCAACCCCTCAGATAACCTAGGATAGGGTATGAAGTCATGACATCACTGGAGTCCTAACATGTCACCCACGAAAGAAAAGCAAAGAAGTCAGAGACTTTGTCACACATTAGAAATGCGACTTAGGTCTTTGTCTTCTGGACTCGGTGCCAAGAACATGAGAATGCTGCCACAAACAAACAGATTCTGTGTTGACTGCTCTAGGCAGAGGTAATGGACCTACTTTATGTAAAAGTGAAGCGAGTCAATACTTGCTGACAGCAGAATCCTTTAGATTTGGTCTAGTGTAGTGGCATCATCATAGCTCACCGCAATCTCCAACTCCTGGGTTCAAGTGATCCTCCTGCCTCAGCCTCCCAAGTAGCTGGCACTATAGGCACAGTGTTACCACATCCAGCTAATTTTTCTATTTGTAGTAGAGATGGAGTCTCACTCTTGCTCAGGATGGTCTTGAACTCTTGAGCTATAGCAATCCATTCGCCTCATTCTCTCAGAGTGCTAGGATGACAGGCACGAGCCACTGTGCCTGGCCTCATAAAAATAATCTTTTATTTCTCTTTTTTTCCCAGATTTATTGTTATACAATAAACTTCACTTATTTAAACTGTATAATTAGATGAGTTTTGACATGTTTATCCCTGTGAAACCATCACCACAACCAAGCGAATGAACATGTATCTGTCACACCCTGAAGTTTCCTGATGCCCTTTGTCCCCCCTGCTCTCCTCCCCAGTCCCAGAAAACTGCTGACCTGGTTTCTATCACTGTAGATGAGTGTGCATTTTCTAAAATTTTATATAAACGAAATTTAACAGTGTGTGCACTCTCTCTCTGTCTTTCCTTCTGTCTAGCTTTTCTCACTCTCAAAGCCATTTTGAGAGTCATCCAAGTTGTTGTGCATATTGATACCTCATCCTTTTTTCCTGCTGAGTAAGACTCTCTGGACATACCCAATTTGTTCATCCATTTCCCTGCTAATGAACATGGGGGTTGTTTCCAGTATATTCAGTTTTTTTTTTTTTTTTTTTTTTTTTTTTTATTAAATTACAACTGTGTACATCAATGCAATCATCTGGTACAATGTGCTGGTTTTATATACAATTTTAAATATTTTTATCAAACTGGTTAACATAGACTTCATGACATTTTCTTATTTATTGTGTTAGGGCATTTATATTCTGCATTTAGTAAATTTATAAGATGCACCATAGGTGAATTCCCACCAATTACCCCCCTCCCGCCATTCTCCTCCATCCCCTTCCCTCTCTTTCCCCTTTCCACATATTCTTGGACTATAATTGGGTTATAGCTTTCATATGAAAGCGATAAATTAATTTCATAGTAGGGCTGAGTACATTGTATACTTTTTCTTCCATTCTTGAGATACTTTGCTAAGAAGAATATGTTCCAGCTCCATCCATGTAAACATGAAAGAGGTAAAGTCTCCATCTTTCTTTAAGGCTGCATAATATTCCACGGTGTACATAAACCACAATTTATTAATCCATTTGTGGGTCGATGGGCACTTGGGCTTCTTCCATTACTTAGCAATTACTTAGCAATTATTTGCAATCATTGTAATTACTTAGCAATTATGAGCAATCATTGCATTGGGCTGCAATGAACATTCTGGTACAAAAAACAAAGAAACAAAAAAAAAAATTATTACTAAGACCCCAAAAGGAAATAATTTAATTCAAAATTTCTTCATAGCAAAAGAAGTAATAAACAGAGCAAATAGACAACTATGCAATGGAAGAATTTTTTACCAAGCTATACATCTGGCAAAACTAATGTCCAGAAATTATAAGAACCCCCCCAAAAAAAATCAGCAAGAAAAAAAAATTCCATTAGAATATGGACAAAAGATATAAACATACGTTTTTCAAATATCTCCTCAAAAGAAGAGCAACAAATGATCAACAGATATTTAAAAAAGGGCTCAACATAACTAATCATCAATGAAATGCAAATTAAAATTCAATAAGATATCACCTTATACTTGTCAGAATGGTCACTATTGAAAAAATAATAAAACACCAAATGATACCAAAGATGTGATGAAAATGAAACACACACTAACTGCTGGTGGGTATGCAAATTAGCACAACCTCTATGGAAAACACTGTGGTGATTTCTCAAAGAACTAAAAGTGGACCTACTATTGAATTTAGCAATTCCACTACTGTGTATATATATATCTTAAAGAAAATAAGTTCTGTTGTAAAAAAGATACCCACCATCATAAATTTGTCGCAGCACAATTCACAATTGCAAAGATATGAAATCATCCCAAGTGCCTATTAACTGATAAGAATATAAGAACGAGTGGATAAAGAACATGTTTTATACACACATACACACAGTATATGTGTGTGTGTATATATGCATGTAGTAGACTCATGAATAGTTAGAAGTATAGTAGAACATTTGTAAGTTGTCCACCCAAGGGATGTAACAAACTGGTCAATTATGGAGGTGGTCAACATCAGGATCTAAGACTATTGTACTGATACATACATGTGGTGCATGTCTAGCCTATGATAATTAGGTAAACATAGGAGGTGGTTAATGTAGGGAGGTTGTCATCTGTGGAGATTCTACTTATATATATGTGTGTGTGTATAATTATATGTGTGTGTGTATATATGCACACAGAGCATGGAATACTACTCAGCCATCAAAAAAGTGAAATAATGTTTTTTTTTTTTCTTTTTTTCAGCAACTTAGCTTGAACTGGAGGCCATTGTTGTCAGTGAGGTACCCCAGGAACAAAAACTAGCCAAACACTGTGTTCTCATTCATAAGTGGGAGCTAAGCAATGTATATACATGGTTATATGTGTGACATAATAGACGTCATAGACTCAGAGGGGGAGGATGGAAGGATAGTTGATAATGAAAACTTACCTATGGGCATGATGTATACTATTCGGGTAATGGGTATACTAAAAGCCTCAACTTCTCCAGTGTACAATTAATGTATCAAAAAAAACTCAGCCCCCCCTAATATATTATGATAAAATTTAAAATATTTTTTCTACTTGTAGTATATATATATGTCATATTTTGTGGCTGAATGATGCTTTATTGTATGAATATATTATGCTTTGTTTATTCATTCATAAATTGATGGTCATTTGTCTATTATAATTAATGCTGTGTATAAGTGTGTGAACACATATTTTCAATTATCTTCAATATATATAAAATAAGATATTTAAATCATTTGGTAAATCTGTATTTATCTTTTTGAGAATGCTTCAAAAGTAAAGTTGTTTCTTTAATTTCAGGATCATCTATTACAGTTAATTTCATATACTATTTTTTCCCTTCTTTAACTTTGTTTAGCTTGTGTGTTAGCTTTTATAATTGTCAATCATTTTGATTTTTTTCTATAAATAAGATGGTTTCTGCACAAGGTGACAAAACAAGAAGTCTTACTTGTTCCTTCCAAATAAAATGAAACAGCTCCCTCCCATTCCAAATGAAGTGACTTTTATTTTTTTATGACCCAATTGCCCTGGGTAGAACCTCCAGCAGAATTTTGAACAAATATACTGAAAGCTCACCTCTCTGTCTTATTGATGATCTTAAGGTGAACATTTTTGTATTTTTACCATTAAGTATGATGTTTGCTTTTTTTTTTTTTTTTTTTTTTTTGTAGTTCCCCTTTATCAGTTTGAGGATGTTTCTTTCTATTCCTAGCTTATTAAGTCATTCCACCTTGAAAGAGTATCGTTTTTTTGTCAAATTTTGTGTGTGTGTATTGGCACAATTATGTTTTTCTGTCATTACTTTTATTAATATAGTACATTACATTGATTACCTTGCAAGCATTAAACCAATCTTGCATTACTGAACTAAATCACACTTGAAAAGGGTGAATATCTCCTTCCATATGTTACTAAATTCTGTTTTCTAGTATTTGATTGAAGATATTTACATTTATTTTCACAGAGGATATTAGTCTGTAAATTTTTTTCTTGTACTATCTTTGTGTGATTATTATGTAAATATAATATTAACCTCATAGAATGAGTAAGAAATTAGACCTCCTTCTTTTATTTCATAAAAATTATTTTGAGTATTGGTGTTAATTCTCCTTTAAACTTTCAATGGATTCAGCATTGAATCCATCCATTCTTTGACTTTACTTTTTACTGAGTTTTTTATTATTATTAAATTATAATGGTGCACATTAATGCATTTATGGGGTACAATGTGCTGATTTTACATATAATTTGGAATGCTTACATCAAACTGGTTAACATAGGCTTCACCTCACTTCCTTAATTGTTGTGTTAAGACATTTATTCTCTACTCTTAATAGATCTGAAATGTACCCTTACATTATGCACAATAGATGAGGTCTCACCAATTACCCTCTCTCCACCCACTCTTCTCCCTTCCTTCCCCTCACCTTCCTCTTCACTCTTTCTTTCTGGGCTATAGTTGTGTTTTATCATTCATATGAGAGTGTGAGTGATTATATATATATATATACACATATATATGTATATATTAGTATGAGTACATTGGATACCTTTTCTTCCATTCTTGAGATACTTTACTAAGAGAAATATGTTTCATCTCCATCCATATAAACATAAAAAAGATAATATTGGGGGGAGGGGCAAGATGGCCGACTGAACGCAGCTTCCAAAAGAGACTCTTGTCTAAAAGGTACAATAATGTCCACAAACAGCCCAATTAAGCTGAAGAATGGGAGCCAAGTTGAGAGAGAAGTGATAACTGCAGGTCATCTCTGCTAAGTCAAGCTGCAACTTCAAGAAACCAAGCCTCAGGTACAAAATTCATCTGAAAGGAAAAGTGTCTGAGCCCTCCCCCAAGAAAGCTGTTGGGTTTTTTTGTTGTTGTTGTTGTTTTGTTTTTCTGTCTCCTTTCTTTTTTCTCTTCATTTGCTCCTGCAGGTTTTCTACAGATAAGCAGGGAACTCTGGACCTCTTGTCTCACTCCACGGATGAGTGCTGTGGGAAGTGGGAACTACTTCCTCAGAGGGACCCTGCAGAGACACTGAACACTTTCTTGCTAGGCAGAAAAATTGAACTAAAGTCTTTCCTGCCATTCTGAACTTCTACTACACACTTCCCCCCCTTACCTGATAAACCAGAACCCTAACGCCTGCTGAGACTGAAGGAGAAAGTTCTTGAACAGAGCCCCCACTCCATGTCTGCTGGACCAAGCACACCCCCAGAAAGAGACTTCAGGGGCTGCACCAAGCCCCCTACACCAGGGACTCTGCAGGCCTCCATACACCTGTCCCAGCCAGGATCTTGCCAGCAAACACACAGCCCAGCAATACACACCCACTGGGCCTCTGCATGTCTGCCCCAGCCAGGGAGTTGCCAGCAACCATGTGGCCCAGCAACCCTGGCAGGGACTCCACCGACAACCATGGGGCCACATGCTCAGCATATGCTGGGCCTCCACACACCTGCCCCGGCCAGGGATTTATCCAGCAACCGTGCAGCCCTGTGCCCTGCAGCTACCGTGCCTCTGCACACCCACCATGGCCAGGAAGAATGCTGTCAAACGAATGAATCCACGGCCCGCACCCACCAGGCCTCCACATGCCAGCCCTTGCGAGGGACTCTGGGAGCACCGCAACCCACGTCCTTTCTCCCTTAACCTGCCTGCCTTCACAGTGGCCTGCACATCTGGCCAGGGACTCTGGTAACTGGAGCCCTCCATGCCTGTGTGTGGATCCCTTCCCCTGGCCAGAGACTGCTGGAGCCTTGGGATCTCTGTGCCAAAGTCACTCCAGGCACTCCCAGAACCATGTGCAGCACCCCCCACCCTGTTGCTGGATCTGGGTGTGCCACACTCTGGAGCTGATCCCACAGCCAGAACTCCCTAGCTGGGGCAGCCCCAGAGTAGCTACACAGGGCCACTCACTAAGACCCAACAACAATACAGTGATCCCACTGGGGTTTAATCTTGGAGGGATACCTCCCCAACTCTGAGGACGGCTAAAGGCAATGATGAAAAACAATAATGAGGCTGAATTGATGGAAAAACTTCGGCAATGTGAATAATCAGAGTAGATCAACTACCCCAAGGAACAACAAGGCACACACAGCACAAGATCCCATGCATAAACAAATAGCTGAGATGTCAGAAATCGAATTCAGAATCTGGATAGTAAATAAGATTGAATTAGAATTCCAAGCAGTAATCCAAAAGATGTCTCAAGAACTGAACAAATTAAAGACCAAATGACAAAAGATTTTCACACATTGAGACAAGAACTTGCAGACCTCAAAGATGTGACAAATACAGTAGAATCCCTCAGTAATAGAATGGAGCAAGAAGAAGAAAGGATTTCTGACATTAAAGACAAAGATTTTGAACACTCCCAAACTTTCAAAGAGGAAGAGAAATGGAGGTCAAAAACTGATCACTCTCTCAGAGAGCTCTGCAATAATTCGAAGAAAACCAATATTCGCCTTATAGGGATCCCCAAAAGCAATGAAGTGGCTTCATAAGGCACAGAGTCTCTTCTTCATGAAATTATGAAACAGAACTTTCCAGACATGCCAAGGGATTATGAAATTCAGACAGCAGACAGTTTCAGAACTCCAGCACAACTCAACCTGAATAAGACATCCCCCAGACACATCATAATTAACTTCACTAAAGTTAATATGAAGGAAAAAATTCTAAAAGGAGCCAGGCGTATGAAAACCATTACCTACAAGGGGAAGAATATTAGAATAACTACAGATCTCTCTGCTGAAACCTTTCAAGCTAGAAGAGGATAGTCATCAGATTTTAATCTCCTAAAACAAAATAACTTTCAACCCAGGATCCTAAATCCAGTTAAACTGAGTTTCATCTATGATGGAGAAATTAATACTTTAATGACATTCACATGTTGAAGAAATTTTCCAGAACTAAACCAGCACTCCAGGACATCCTCAGAACTATCCTCCATAATGACCAGTGTAATCCTCCACCACAAAAGTAAACCCACCCAGAAACTTTTGATCAAATTCCAACTTCCACAGTCACAAAAGGTTTAAAAATGTTCCTGGACTTTTGAAAGGCTTATCAATACTCTCAATTAATGTGAATGGTTTAAGTTGTCCTCTAAAGAGGTACAGGTTGGCTGACTAGATACAAAAACTCAGGCCAGATGTCTACTGCATACAAGAATCTCATCTTACCTTAAAAGATAAATGTACACTCAAGGTGAAGGGATGGTCATCTATATACCAGGCAAATGGAAAATAGAAAAAAGCAGGCATTGCAATTCTATTCACAGATACAATAGGCATTAAACCAACCAAAATAAGAAAGGATAAGGATGGACACTTTATATATCTTAAAGGTAATACTCAATATGATGAGATTTTAATTATTAATATTTATGCACCCAACCAGAATGAGTCTCAATTTATAAGAGACATGAGAAACTTGATTTCCTCCAGTTCCATAGTAGTTGGAGATTTTAACACCACTTTAGCAGTGTTGGATAGATCCTCCAAAAAGAAGCTAAGCAAAGAAATTTTAGACTTAAACTAAACCATTCAACATCTGGATTTAACAGACATCTACAGAACATTTTATCCCATCAAAACTGAATACACATTCTTCTCATCAGCCCACGTAACATACTCCAAAATTGATCAAATCGTAGGTCACAAGTCTAACCTCAGCAAATTTGAAAAAAATAGTAATTATTCCTTGCATCTTCTCAGACCATCATGAAATAAAAGTTGAACTCAATAGCAACAGGAATCTGCATACTCATACAAAAACATGGAAGGTAAATAGCCTTATGCTGAAGGATAGATAGGTCATAGACAAGATTCAGAATGAAAATAACCAAGTTTTTGGAACAAAATGACAATGAAGACAAAAATTATCAGAACCTCTGGAATACTGCAAAGGCAGTCCTAAGAGGGAAATTTATACCACTGTAAGCCTTCCTCAAGACAACAGAAAGAGAGGAAGTTAAAAACTTAATCAGACATCTCAAGGAACTGGAGAAGGAAGAACATTCCAACCCAAAACCCAGCAGAAGAAAATAAATAACCAATATTAGAGCATAATTAAATAAAATTGAAAACAATAATTATAAAACAGATCAATAAATCAAAAAGTTGTGTTTTTTTGAAAATATCCATAAAATAGATAAACTTTAGGCTAACCTAACCAGGAAAAAAAAAAAAAAAAAAAAAAAAAAAAAGAGTAAAACCTCTAATGTCATCAGTCAGAAATCGTAAATACGAAATAACAACAGACCACTCAGAAATTCAAAAAATACTTAACGAATACTGCAAGAAGCTTTATTCTCATAAATATAAAAATCTGAAGAAAATTGACCAATGCTTGAAAGCATGCCACCTACCAAGACTTAGCCAGAACAATGTGGAAATGTTGAACAGGCATATATCAACTTCTGAAATAGCATCAACTATACAAAATCTCCCTAAAAAGAAAAGCCCAGGACAAGATGGCTTTACGTCAGAATTCTACCAAACCTTTAAAGAACAACTAGTGCCTATATTACTAAACCTCATTCAAAATATAGAAAAAGAAGGAATACTACCTAACACATTCTATGAAGCAAACATCACCTTAATCCCTAAACCAGGGTAAGACTCAATAGGAAAAGAAAATTATAGACCAATATCACTAATGAATAATGATGCTAAAATACTCAATAAGATCCTAGCAAACAGAATCCAACAACACATCAAAAATATTATACACCATGACAAAGTGGGATTTATCCCAGGCTCTCAAGGCTGGTTCAATATACGTAAATCTAAATATGTAATTTAGCACACAAACATACTAAAAAATAAATACCATGTGATTCTCTCAATTGATGCAGAAAAACCTTTTGATAATATCCAGCATACCTTCATGATCAGAACACTTAAGAGAATTGGTATAGAAGGAACATTTCTTAAACTGATAGAGGCCATCTACAGCAAACCCACAGCCAATATCATAGTGAATGGAGTTAAATTGAAATCATTTCCACTTAGATCAGGAACCAGGCAAGGTTGTCAGTTTTCTCCATTACTTTTTAACATTGTAATGGAATTTTTAGTCATTGTAATTAGGGAAGAAAAGGTGATCAAGAGTATCCACATAGGGTCAGAAGAGATCAAACTTTTACTCTTCGCGGATGATAGGATTGTATATCTGGAAAACACCAGGGATTCTACTAAAAAAAAAAATTTAGAAGTGATCAAAGAATACAGCAATATCTCAGGATACAAAATCAACACCCATAAATCTATAGTCTTTATATATACCAGCAATAGCCAAGCTGAAAAAACAGTCAAGGGCTATATTCCTTTCATAGTCATGCCAAAGAAGATGAAATATTTTGGAATTTACCTAAAAAGGACGTGAAAGATCTCTATAAAGATAACTATGAAACGTTAAGAAAATAAATAGCTGAGGATGTTAACAAATGGAAAAACATACCATGCACATGGCGGGGAAGAATCAACATCGTTAAAATGTCTATACTACCCAAAGCAATATATAGTTTTAATGCAATTCCTATTAAAGCTCCATTGTCATATTTTCAATATCTTGAAAAAACAATACTTTGTTTTATATGGAATCAGAAATAACCTCAAATAGCCAAGATATTACTCAGAAATAAAATCAAAGCAGAAGGAATTACGCTACCAGACCTCAGACTATATTATAAATCAATAGTGATCAAAACAGCATGGTACTGGCACAAAAAGAGAGGTAGATGTCTGGAACAGACTAGAGAACCATGAGATGAATCCAGCTACTTACTGTTATCTGATCTTTGACAAGCCAATTAAAAACATTCAGTGGGGAAAAGATTCCCTATTTAACAAATGGTGCTGAGTCAACTGGCTGGAGACCTGTAGAAGAATGAAATTGAACCCATACCTTTCACCATTAACTAAGATAGACTCTCTCTGCATAAAATATTTAAACTTAAGACATGAAACTATAAAAATACTTGTAGAAAGTGCAGGGAAAATTCTTGAAGGGATTGGCCTGGGTGAATATTATATGAGGTGGACTCCCCAGGCAATTGAAGAAGTATCAAAAATACACTACTGGGACCTGATCAAACTAAAAAGCTTCTGCACAGCCAAGAACATAGTGAGTATAGCAAGCAGAAAGACCTCAGAATGGGAGAAAATATTTGCAGGCTATAACTCTGACAAAGGTTTAATAACCAGAATCCACAGAGAACTCAAACTTATTAGCAAGAACAGAACAAGTGATCCCATTTCAGGGTGGGCAAAAGACTTGAAGAGAAACTTCTCTAAAGAAGACAGGTGCATGGCCTACAGACACATGAAAAAATGCTAATCATCCTTAATCATCAAAGAAATGCAAATCAAAACTACTTTGAGATATCACCTAACTCCTGTAAGATTAGTCCGCATAACAAGATCCAAAAATCAGATTTCCTGGCGTGGATGTGGAGAAAAGGGCACACTTCTGCACAGCTGGTGGAAATGCACACTAATTTGTTCCTTTTGGAAGAATGTTTGGAGAATACTTAAAGATCTAAAAATAGACATGCCATTCGATCCTATAATTCGTTTACCAAGTATATACCCAGAAGACCAAAAATCACAATATAGCAAAGACATCTGTACAGGAATGTTTATTGCATCCCAATTCATAATTGCTAAGTCATGGAAGAAGCCCAAGTGCTCATCGACCCATGAATGGATTAACAAATCATGGTACATGTATACCATGGAATATTATGCAGCCTTAAAGAAAGATGGAGACTTTACCTCTTTCGTGTTTACATGTATGGAGCTGGAACATATTCTTCTTAGCAGTGTATCTCAAGATGGAAGAAAAAGTATCCAGTATACTCATCTCTACTGTGAAGGTAATTTATAGTTTTCATATGAAGGCTATAACCCAGCATAGCACAAGAATATGGGGAAAGGGCCAATGGAGGGAAGGGGAGGGGGGATGTTGGGATAGCTGGAGGATAATTGGTGGGGTCATTCCTACGGTGCATCTTAGAATGGGTACAGGCAAAACTTACTAAATGCAGAATACAAATGTCTACATACAAGGACTAAGAAAATGCCATGAAGACTATGTTAAAAAGTTTGATGAAAATATTTCAGATTGTTTATGAAACCAGCATATTGTACCCCTTGAATGCACTAATGTACACAGCTATGATTTAATAAAAAAAAAAAAAAAAAAGATTAATCACTTCTTGGAAAGCATATAAGCTTATAATATGCAAGTCCTAATTTAACCATGACCTACAACAGACTTCTATACTAATGTAAATTTTCTTAGCCTTCTCACCCAACTGTATCATAACTGCCCTGGGGACAGTCATCACATTTGTTAATGGTCTTTGCATTTGGTAAGGTGCCTAAATTATGAGTTTGCACATAATTACCATTCAATAGTCATTTGTAAATTGAAAAACAACATGTAAAAGTAAAAAAAAAAAAAAAAAAAAAAACTGTCAACTGATATTCTTGTGTATTTTATCCTATTTTAAAATAAATTTTAATATGACCTTCAAAAAAAAGATAATGTTTCCACCTTTTTTATGGCTGCATAATATTCTATGGTATACATATACCATAATTTGTTAATCCATTCATGGGTGGATGGGCACTTGGGCTGTTTACATGTCTTGGCAATTATGAATTGGGCTGCAATATACATTTTTGTGAAAATATCTTTGTTGTGAAATTATTTTTGATCATTTTGAGATTTTGCTTACTGATTCTTTCTGATTTAATCTCTTTACTTTTTATAGGTCTATTTATATTTTTTATTTCTTGAGTCCATTTTATTAGTTTGTGTCTTTCTAAAAACCTATCAATTTCATTTAGATTATCTAACTTTAGTATATAAATGTGTTTATATTATTCCCTTACAGTTCCTTTTAGTTATGTAATATCAGTTGTTACATCCTCTTTTTCATTCCTAGTTTTGCTAATTTGAGTCTTCACTCTTTCTATTTGATCATTCTAGCTAACCATTTCACATTTTTTTGACTTTCACAAAAAATCAAGCTTTCTATTTACTGACTCCTCTATTGTTTTTTAGTCTCTATTTTTTTTTTTTTTCATGTTGTCTTTATTGTTTTCTTCCATTTGCTTTGGATTTAATTTGGTTTTTATATCTTGTTTCTTAAGGTGGATATTTAGAATATTGATTTGTGATCTTTCTTCTTTTCATAACTACCAAATTCCAGCTAACTACTGCTTTATTTTCACTCTTTACCATTCAGAATGTGGTGTTTTTACTTGCATTAATTGAAAATATTTTAAATTTCTATTTTTATTTCTTTTTTGACCTATTGTTTGTTTTAGGTGCATATTCTTTAAACTCCCAAATATTTTTAATTCTCCAATTTTTTTCTGTTATTAAAATCTAATTTAATTCCATGTTGTCAAAATGCTTTGTATGATTTCAAGACTCTTAAAGTTATTGAGACTTGACTTATGGAAAAACATATAACCTATTCTGAAAACTGCTTTATGGACACCTGAGAAAAATTTGTATTCTATTGTTGGTTGTGGAATGTTCTATAGATAGAGTTAATTTATGATGTATGCATATTCTATTTTTGTTGACCTTAATCCTAGTTGTTTTATCAATTATTTAAAGTGGGGTATTGAAGTACCCAATTACGATTGCATCATCTGTTTCTTCCTTCAATATGCTTAGTTTTAGATTAATTTTATAACTGTTTTTAGGCATGTAATTGATATGACTTCCTCATAGATGTATTTTATTATTATATAAAATGTTTTTATTTGTTTTTAGTATCAACTTTTATCTTCAAATCTACTTTGTATGATATTTAGCTCCTCTAGGTCTTTTTTGTTGTTGTTGTTACTGCTCACTTGTTACAATTTTTTTTCTTTTTACTCCATTAGCTTTCAACCTATTTGTATATGCAAATTGAAAGTATGTCTTTGATGAACAACATAGAGTTCAATCATAGCTTTCCATTAATTTTATCAATCTATGATTTTAAATGCATGATTTAATCCATTTACATTTTATGTAGTTACTGGTGAGGTAGGATTTACATATGTTATTTTGTTATTTGTGCTCTATGTGTGTTGTGTCATTTTATTCATCTATTTCCTTATTACCTATTTCTTTTTGTTTGAGAAATACTTTTCATTGAACCATTTTAATTCATTCATCATTTATTTCACTATCATTTCTTTATTTCACTTTTTTTTTTATTCTTAAATTTTTGAGAAATTGTCTTAGTGGTTTCCAGGGGACTCCATATAACATCATAATTTATAACACTAGCATTGGCTTAATACCAATTTAATTTCGATAGTATAGAAAAACTCTGTTCCATTCCCTGCTCCTTCCTAATTTGTATAATGTTTATACAAAGGTTAAATTACATTGTAATTTAATTGTAGGTTAAATTACATTAAATTGTACATTAATTACATTACATTAACATATATACTTGAGTATATATGGTAAGGTAAAGTTCCAGTTGTAGCTGAGCCCTTCATCCAGGTGATGTGCTGTATATCCTTACATGGTGCCTGTTGGGTGAGAGCTTACCAAGCCACCTACCTTCTCACTTTTCCACTTTCCCTCCTCCTCCCTCTCCCTCACTTGAGTATAATTGTGTTTTCCTCTTATGTGAGTATGTAGTTTTTCATCTCTTGGTTTCATATTAGTATTTAGCACATTGAATACTTGTTTTTAGCTTCTATTGATATATTATTATGAAGAATGTGGTTCACCTTTTCCAAGGTAAATACAAAAGGTGTAAAGTCTCCCTCTTTTTAGGGCTGAATAGTAATTCATGGTATATATATACCACAGTTTACTAATTCTTTCATCAACTGATGGGCACTTAGGTTGATTCCATGTCTTGGTGATTACGAATTTAGCTATAATAATTATTCTAGTGCAAATGTACTTATAGTAACACCCCCCCTTAGGTAGATACCTAGTAATAGGATTGTGAGATCAAATGGAAGGTCTACTTTGGAGAATCTCCACAACATTTTCCATAGAGGTTGTATTAGTTTGCAATCCCACCAGCAGTGTAAAAATATTCTCTTAAATCCACATTCATGCCAGCATCTACTGTTCAGTGATTTTGTGATGTGGGCTATTCTCACTGAGATTAGGTGACATTTCAGAGTGGTTTTTGTTTGCATTTCCCTGATGATTAATAACGTTGAGCATTTTTTTTTTTTTTTTGCATTAGCGCCCATGAGTATTTTTTATGTGTTTGTTGGCCATTCAACTTTCTTCTTCAAAAAAGTTTCTATTCAAATCTCTTGTCCACCTATAAATGAGATTGTTTTCTGTTTGCTTGTTGATTAGTTTGAGTTCTCTGTAGATTCTAGTTGTCAGTCCTTTGCCAGGTTCATAGTATGGAAATATCTTCTCCAATTCTGAAGGTTGACTTTTTACTTTAGTTGTGGTACCCTTAGCTGAGCAGAAGCCTTTTAGCTTGATCATGTACCATTTATTTATTTTTGGTGTTGCTGAAATTGTGAAGGGGGTCTTCTTCATAAATTTTTTTCCCAAG
Source organism: Loris lydekkerianus (assembly GCA_963574355.1). NCBI lineage: Eukaryota > Metazoa > Chordata > Mammalia > Primates > Lorisidae > Loris > Loris lydekkerianus. The sequence goes on along the minus strand of CAUYPK010083361.1, from coordinate 1,816 downwards.
AGTTTTACCTATACTTTCTTCTAGAATTTTTATTGTTTAATGTCTTAAATTTAAACCTACCATCCAGCAAAGGCCAATTTTTGTAAGTAGTGAGAGGTGGGGGTCCAGTTTTTGTCTTCTACATGTGGCTAACCAGTTCTCCTATCACCATTCATTAAATAGGGATTATTTTCCCCAGTGTATACTTTTGCTTGGTTTATCAAAGATCAGATGGCAATATGTGGCTCACTTCATCTGTAGATTCTCTATGCTATTCCATAGATCTATATCTCTATTTTTGGATCAGAACCATGCCATTTTGATCACTGCAGACTTCCAGTATAACCTGATGTCTGGTAATGTGATCCTTCTAGGTTTGTTTTTATTTCTTAGACATGCATTGGCTATTTGGGCTTTTTTCTGGTTCCATACATTACAAAGTACTTTTTTTTCATGTTCTTCAAAGTATAACTTGTGCTTTCATAAGCAATTGTTTTACATAATAGAGGTCCTAAACATAGCCAATTGCATTGTATTTTTTTATAATTTTTTTCAAACATTATTGGGGGGGGGAAGAGACAAGATGGCAGATTGAAGCCAGCCTTCCACAGAGGCTCCCGTCCAAAAGGAGAGTTAAAGGATGGAACTTTAGTAAGTAACCTGGAGGATTGAGCTGTACCAACAGAGAAGGTTGAAGAATGCACATCAATACCACTGAGGCGAGCTGAGACCACAAGGATGCAAACAAAAGGTCGGATCCTTGAACGATTCCTCCAGGGGAGCGGACAGTCCCTGAGCTGCGACTGGACAGTGCTGGCATGGAGACACGCGAGCGAGGAGGAGGAGCCGCATCTCGGTGGCACTTCCCTGCAGCGTGGTGCAGCAGCCCTCCTTGGGCAGCAACATGACCAGGCATAAAACCAAGTGAGTGCTTCCAGCACTGAGCTCCCAGCGCCCCCTCCCACTCTCACTCGGGGATCTGGGGGCCTGCCCTCCAGAAGTCCGGATTGTTGTTGGGGGACCTCTAGTGGGGTGCTCAGTGCCTGAACTGTGCTGTCTCTGGGGCACGGAAGTGAGGAGCCGACGGTTGGCTCCAAAGCGGCGGGTCCCAGAGAAGCAGAGCAGTGGCTGTTTTCTGACAGCGGGGCAGCAGTGCTGGGCTCGGAGCACTCTCCTTCGCCCGCACCCTCAGATCTGGAGGCCTGTTCCGCAGTAGTCCAGATCTCTGGCTGATCTCTTGAGGGGTATAGACAGAGTATAAACTGCGACTGGTCAGTGAAGGGTTGATAGCCATTTGTTTTTTTTTTAACAGTAAAATGGCTCACTTCTAAATATTCTGAAGCCACACCCCCTGTCTCCCTGGGCAACCAGAGGAGGCCACCTGTGAGTAAAGGATTGGCTTTTGCTTTGTTTTGTGACACTGCTCACAAACCCAGAAAGCATCTGAATACACACCTCCAGCAGCAAAGACATTTGAACGCAGAACAGCCTGTCTTCTGCAGGTGATTTTAGCAGAAACAGAGACAGAATTCCACAAAATTGTCCTGGCCTTTTGTGTTCTGTTCTGTTAGCAACATCAATCAGCGGCGGGGCTAAATCTGAGTGAATACCCCCCACACACACCTTCATCAAGCACCCAAGAATGTCAGGTCTCACCTCCTCCTGCTAGATAGAGGCAGACTACAGAGGCCTGGAGGATTTCCTTGCGATTCAGACAGGTGCAAGCCCCTGGATTATCTGTTCATTACAGGCAACTGGGTCAGTCATCTGCAGAGATACAAGGGACTGGGTCCAACGGAGTGGCAAAGAGGGGAACAGACTGATCTATTTGCTAGGT
>CAUYPK010083360.1:0-28501 GCA_963574355.1 Loris lydekkerianus | reverse complement strand
CCTCCCATTTGATCCTGCAATCCCATTACTGGGCTTCTACCCAGAAGAAAAAAAATCCTTTTATTATAAAGACACTTGTACTAGACTGTTTATGGCAGCTTAATCTATAACAGCAAAAATGTGGAAACAGCCTAAATGCCCAACAACCCAGGAATGGATTAATAAGCTGTGGTATATGTACACCATAGAATAGTATTAACCTGGATCAAAGTGGAACACATTCTTCTTAGTAAAGCATCACAAGAATGGAGAAGCATGAATCCTATGTACTCAATTTTGATATGAGGACAATTAATGATAATTAAGGACATGGTGGGTGTGGGGGAGGGGGAGAGCAGAGAGAAAGAAGGAGGGAGTGGTGGGGAATGGAAGAGAATAGAGAGGGAAGGAGGGGGGGGTGAGGCCTTGGTGTGTAACACATCTTTGGGGGGCAAGACACAATTGCAAGAGGGACTTTACCTAACAAATACAATCAGTGTAACCTGGTTTCTTGTACCCTCAACGAATCCCCAATAATAAAAAAAAGAAAAAATATTAAAATGGTAAACTATTTTTTCATCACAATAAAAAATGCTTGTAGGGATACTCAGCAAATGTTAAAGATAGTTTTATGTACATGGTGATAGGAGTTGGGATGATTTTCTCTTTTTCTCTTTCTGTCTCTCTCTCCCTCCTTTTTTTTCTTCAGAAAGAGTCTCACTCTGTGGCCCAGCCTAGAGTGCTTTGGCATCAGCAACCTCAAACTCTTGGGTTAAGTGATCCTCTTGCCTCAGTCCCTGGGTAGCTGGGACTACAAGTGCTCAGCACAACACCTGGCTAATTTGTCTATTTTTAGTAGAGATAGGGTCATGCTCTTGCTTAAGCTGGTCTTCAACTCCTGAGCTCAAATGATCTTCCCACCATGGCCTCCCAGAGTGCTAGGATTACAGGTGTGAGCCATTGCACCTGGCCAATTTTCTCTTATCCATAATTTTATACATCACTTAAAAAGAGAAAATATACTTATTTTTAACAGAGTTAATCCTAAAGAAGAGCATGTACACCAACATATTTCACTCTACTGAAAGTTCAATTTTTAGTGGAAAATTAAACCCAGTTTCATGGCATCTAGTTCAGTAAGGCAGCAAGTCAGGCTGGGCATGGGGGCTCACACCTGTAATCTGAGCACTCTGGAAGGCCCAGGCAGGTGGATTGCTTGAGCTCGGGAGTGTGAGACCAGCTGGAGCCAGAGCAAGACCCCCATCTATTAAAAAAAAAAAAAAAAAAAGTCAGGCATTGTGGCAGGTGCCTATAGTCCCAGCTACTTGGGAACTGGGGGCAGGAGAATCACTTGAGCCCAGGAGTTTGAGGTTGCTGTGAGCTGTGATGATGCCATGGCACTCTACCCCGGGTGACAGAGAGAGACTCTGTCTTGGGAAAAAAACAAATAAATAAAAGCAGCTCAGTGAAACTTTTCCACCATAAAATGTTTATTTTGGTTTCTTTGTGTTAAGGAGTCTGGATGTTTATAATGCAAAACTTCAAATGTTCAAAATGAATTTCTTCATCAAAATGAGAAACAATTTTCTGTTAGGGGCTAGTAAAAGATGCCGATTCTATAGGCCAGTAGGATGATGTTAAAAACTTAATCTCAAAATCTGTCCAAAATTAGGTTTTCATTATTTTTTAAGAAACAGCGTCTTGCTTTGTCACCCAGGGTGGAGTGCAGGGGCCCTATCATGGCTCACTGCAACCTCAGATTCCTGGGCTCAAGTGACCCTCCTGCTGCTTCAGATTCCTGAGTAGCTGAGAATATAGTGAGCACTACCATGCCCAGATTTTTTTTTTGTTTAAGCAATGCTCTTGCTATGTTGCTCAGGATGACCTTGCACCCCTGGACCCAAGTGATCCTCTCTTCTCAGTCTCCCCGAGTTCACAGAGGTGAACCGCTGTGCCTGGTCTTAGTTCTCATTTTTTACTTGCAGGGAATACTGAGGGATTGGCCGCATTTCTTTCATTTAGGTCTGATAAATCCAACCTCTGGACCCTTGACTTTGTGCTTGATTGTTCTAGATAAGTTTTACCAGCAAATCTGATAGTTTTCCATTGTCAATTTTTAGGCATAATTATTATAAGGGAATCAGGGGATTGATACATAGTAAAAATAAGACGTAAGGTAACGTCTCTATTTGGTTCGAATTATCAGTCTACATAAGCATTTGTTGACAATCTACAATTGATTCACAGGAGATTATTATTCTAGAGGACAGTGTTAATCTCTTTCCTTTCTCACGGTCAATTTAGGGGAATTTCGCACAGGTGTAAAATTTCTGCTTTCTGTGACCTTGGGAGGCTGGGCCAGCGAATCCAGGGGGTTTCTGGATTAGGGGTCTGGCATAGTCTGAGTGTCCATAAGTCATGCTGAACGCTCTTTCCAGTGAACTACCACATGGTATGCTCTGAAAGAGAAAGTCTAAGCTAAGCTTATCTGGAAAATAAAAGTAGGGAAGTATTTGTATATCTGGTAACCATATGCAAATCCTGAAGAAGTAACAAAATTACTTTCATATCTCACTAGATATAATTGTATAGTTCAGCTTCATTTTCAGAAAGCACCACTCATTGGCATTTTGCCCCTTACCAAAACTTTTTAATATAAGATTAGAAGATATTAGAGTTGTGGTAATTGGATGTCTTTCAGGGTAATAAACCATTAAAGTTTATGAGTCATGTTAACAGAAAGCCCTCTCAGTTCCAGCATTTCCTTTTATCAGTTCATTGTACAATAAACATAAAATCTTCTGCCTAGAGTTCAGAGCACAGCAAGGGAGAGGGGAAAAAGCTAAATAAGAAAATCCAGAAGTAATCAGTAGCAAATGTTCAGTAACCTTCTCATTCCCAAGCTCATGACAAATGCCCAGCACTTACTGCAGAGCTGGGACCCGCGGGACTTGGCTGGGGTGAGTTTTCCTCTCAGTAACTTAGTACCTAATTTTTGTTCTTAAGGATCCACAGGACTCCCCAGATGTATTTCTGGAAGTCATGCCGAAGCCGCCTTAGTCATATAAAAATAATGATGATTGATTCTAAAAAGTAACAGTGACATTAGGGTTTTGTGGGAGGAGTCACTTAATTCCCTGAGGTCTGGGCCAGCTGGTGGAAGCCTCTGGAACAGTGGTTCTCAACCTTCCTAGTGCCGCGGCCCTTTAATACAGTTCCTGTGGGTTGCGACCCACAGGTTGAGAACCGCTGCTCTAGAAAGGACAGGGTGTGGAGCACAGGCCAAGTCTCCAAGTAAGGAGAGCAGATGCCCCTTGTCACTGGTGTGGACAAGAGTTTGCCAGTGAGAAGCGTGCCGGGCTATGCCACTGTGTAGCACCCTGCTGAGAAGTGTCCCTGGAGACAGGCCGCGGCCGCTGCTGTGCAGCTGATCACAGACCACGTCGGATAAGACCCCTTAGGGTGAGCAGCTCCTTCTTTTTTTTCCTTCGCCCTCTCATTTTATTTTTGTTTTTATGGATTTTACTCTGTTTTTTATTTTATTTATTTATTTATTTATTTTTATCACAAATTGGTCTCTTTAATATTTGGGTTTTTTTTTCATTTTTTTTAATTATTGTTAAATCATAGCCGTGTACATTAGTGCAATCAAGGGGTTGCAATGTCCTAGTTTCATATACAATCTGAAATAGTCTCATCAAACTGTTCAACGTAGCCTTCATGGCATTTTCTTAGTTATTGTATGTAGGCATTTGTATTCTGCATTTAGTAAGTTTCGCCTGTACCCATTCTAAGATGCACCATAGATTTGATTGCACTAATGTATACAGCTATGATTTAACAATATAAATTAATTAATTAATTTAAAAAAAGAATATTTCCTGGCATATGTTAAGTGTCCAATAAACTTTATTTAATAATAAAAAAAAATGCTTAAAAAAATAAGAAATAAATAAATAAATTCCAAGACACATACAACCTGCCTGGACTGAATCATGGAGAAATAGAAAATCTGAACAGATAATGAGTAGGGAAGTTGAATAAGTAATAAAATATCTTCTATGAACAAACATCTCAAGATCTGATGACTTCTTTAGAAGTACTACCAAACATCTGAAGAATAGCTCGTAATCCTACTTAAACTTTTTTGAACAATTTAAAAGGAGAGAATAGTGTGATTTCAAATTAATTTCTTATGGCCAGGATTACCCTAATACCAAAACCAGACAAGGATACTACACAAGTAGAAAATTATTGGGCAGTATTTTTGATGAATACATATGTAAAAAGTGTTCAATAAAATATTATCAAATCAAATTCAAGAGCAAATTGAAAAGATATTCACCATAATAAATTGGGATTTATCCCATGGCTGAACATACACAAATCTATAAATATGATATACCATGTTAACAGAATAAAAGATGAAAAGTCTGCAACTATCCAATAAATGTAGAAACGGCATTTGACAAAATTCAACATCCTTTCATGATAAAGAAACTCTCAAGAAAATAGGTACATGAGGAATACACTTTAACACAATGAAGACTGTATGTGACAAACCCAGAGCTAATACCATGCTTAAAAGTGAAAAGTTGAAAATTTTTTCTTTAAAATCAAGAACAAGATAAAGATGCCCACTCCTGCCACTTTTATCCAATATAGTACTTAAAATTGTAACCAAATATATTAGACAAGAAAAAGAAATGAAAGGCATTTAAATTGAAAGAAGTTAAATTGTCTTTGTTTGCAGACAACACTATATTATATATAGAAAACCACATATAAATCACAAAAAGACCTGCCAGAACAAATTAAGTAAAGCTGTAGTATACAAACTCAACATAAAAATCAATAATGTTTCTATACATTAACAATGATTTCTCCAAAAAAGAAATTAAAACTGTCACATTTCCCATAGCTACAAGTAAATAAATAACATACTCAGGAATCAATTTAACCAAAGGTGTGAAAGACCTGTGCACTGAAAACTATAAGACATTAATAAAAAATAATTGAAGAAAACACAAATAAATGGAAAGATATCTTGTGTGCATAGATTAGAAGAACTAATATTGTTTAAATGTTCATATAATCAAAATTAATCTACTGATTCAATGCATATCCTATAAAAATTCCAATAATATTTTTCACATAAATTAAAAATAATCAATCCCAAAATTTGTATGGAAACACAAAAAGACATGAACAGCCAAAACCAACTTGGGGGTGGGGACACAAACAAATACAAAGCTGGCACCATACTACCTGGAGTCAAAATATACTGCAAAGCTATAGTAATCAAAAGGGCAAGATACAACAGACACATAGATCAATGAAACATAATTGGGATCCCAAAAATAAATCAAAAAATTTACAGTTAATTAATTTTCAACAAAGATACCAAGAACACACAATGAGGAAAGGGCTGTTTTTTCAATAGATGATTTTTGGACAACTGAATATACACATACAGAAGAATGAAATTAGATCTTTATTACACACCATATACAAAAGTTAATTCAAGATGATTAAATACTTAAACCTAAGACCTGAAACTGTACAACTACTAGAAAAAAATAGGGGAAATATGCAGGATATTGGTCACGGAAATGATTTTTTGGGATATTACACAAAAGCATAGGCAACAAAAGAAAAAAGAGTGGAATTGCATCAAACTAAAAAGCATCAACACAGGCAAAGAAATGATCAACAGAGTAAAAAGAAAACCTTCAAAATGGCAGAAAATATTTACAAAGCATATGTCTGATAAGGGGATAATATCCGACTCAATACTAAGAAAATAATTAACCCAATTAAAAAGGACCAAAGGACCCAAATAGGTCTTTCCTTAAAAGAATTTATACAAATCTCCAACAGGTGTATGAAAAAATGCTCAAAATCATGCATCATCAGATAAATTCAAATTAAAATCACAATAATAGATCCCCCTACAGCTGTTAGAATGGCAATTATAAAAAAGCCAAAAGAAAACAACTGTTGGAGAAGATTCAGATAAAAGGGAATTCTTGTGGTAGTGTGGTAGTATGTTCATTATAGAAAACAATGCAGAGGTTCCTCAGAAAATGAAAAATAGAACTACTAAATCTATACCCATTGCACATAGATTTATGGGATGTTTAGATATGATTATTTTTGACATTTTTGGTTACTGACTGTAAATCTGAGGAAAAGATTGCTGAATTGAGCCATATTAGCATGATAGTTTTAACAATGGAAGTTAGTCAGTGATCAAGAACTATGATCTTTGCCACTGTCTCTGTCCTTACAAAATGTGTCCTATTCTATACAGTTGTACTTTGCTATTCATGTGTGGTAACCACTCCACACCCAGAGTGACCCCTTTGATTCAAAAATATCTATGTCACATTATATAGGAACATGGAAGGGGATATATACTGGTATAAGTGTCTGTGAAAGATACTCTCTGCCATGGTGGACCAATGTCTTCAGCATAACAGGTCAAGGGAGGACATGGTGAATTCTGATAGGGCAGATAACCAGGAACTAAAAGCTGTTCAATGTTTTATAATAAACCTCCTGACAATTTTAGATAAAGTGACATTCTCCTGAAATAACAAGAAAGACTTCCATCAAAATTGAATTTCAATTTCATATACATATAATTAATTTGTCTTGGAATGTAATAGAGATATTGTATATATCATGATTTATATCTACCAATTTTATCTCAAGATGCTTTATCATATTTTTCTACTCTTCCATTCTCATTTAAAATGAAAATGCTTTTTGATATCTGGGATGGGAGAATAATCTCAAACTTTTAAATAAAATTTTTAAGCTATAAAAAAAAAATAGAACTACCATATGATCCACTAATCTCACCACTGAGTATACATGCAAAGGAAATGAAATCATTATGTGGGAAAGGTATCTGTATACTTATGTTCCTTATAGCATTCTTCACACTATCCAAGAGACAGACTCAATCTAAGTGTATGTCCATCAGTGGATGAAGAGATAAATAAAACATGGTATGCACACACAGTGGGAGAACATTCAGCTTTAAAAAGGAAGGAAATCTTGTCATTTATGACAGCAGAGATGAACCTGAGGGATGTTATGTTAAGTATGATAAGCTAGGTACATGAGGATAAACACCATCTGATGTCACTTCTATGTGCAATCTAAAAAGGTTGAGCACATAGAAGCAGGCAGTACAAGGGTGGTTACCAAGGATTAAAGAAGGGGACCCGATCGGAGATATGTTGCTCAAAGGACACAAAATTTCAGTTAGCTAGGAGGGACAAGTTCAAGGGGTCTATACAATATGGTGAATGACTATAGTTAACAACAACACATGATATTCTTGAAAGTTCTTGAAAGTTTAAGTGTTATCACCACAAAAAACATATAAGTATGTGAGGCAATGCATATGTTGATAAGCTTGATGTGGCCATTCCTCAATGTTTACATATTTTAAAACATATTTGTAATGGTGAATCTATGGATATATGCAACTTTTGTCATTTTAAAATGGTATTGATTAATCTAAATAAAGAAATAAATAAAATTAGAGAAAGATCATTAACTCCAATGACCCTTTGAAACTTCTTACATTTCTGTTTCTGTGTAGTTTTCCCTGACTTCTTAGATCACTTGTCTTTCTTTTTCATGGGAGAGTTTCTACATACTTTTATTAGTACATATCTAAACATTTCAATAATCTGTATGTACATGTCTACCTCTGACAATATGTGATTATTTTTTCATGGTTACAAAGTTGAGTTTGTTCTGCTCTGCCTCCCAATGGCATTCTTATTTCACAGCTCAGGCTGAATACATGTTCATTGTGAGATTCAAAATTGATATTTTGGCCACATAATCTCCAAATTGTGAGTGTTATAAACAAATAGAGCTATGCTTGGCACTTAGGAGGTGATAGGGAGCATTATTTGAACAAGCCAGCATTGAGATTGACAAATACTATCAGGAATGAAGAAGAGAGTTGAGAATCTTCAGAGGTAGATGTTCAGGTCTCTACATGGAATACGCAAGTGAGCCCTGGGTCCCAAAACATCACATTTAGAAGGTATAAAAAAGAAACAGCTACCTGGAACAGATGTAGAAGCATTATCTTGTAAACATTTTGAAAGAATTGTGGATCCAAAGAAGCCAATGTACATGCCAATGTTATGAACAATATGCCAGTTATAGGCCTAAAATGCCTGCTCGTTTGTTAAGTTTTTAAGAGAGACGTCAGTCAAGAAATTTCAGTTAATTTGAGATGTCACTGGGGATTGTTGATTTCATTGTGCAAGTGGAATCCTCAGCAATTAGAGTCTTGAGTCTGTGATGTACTTCTTTGTAAAACAATGACAAAGAGTCAGGTGCACCTGACTTCAGAATGAAACATGAAAGCTTTGTTCAATAAAGACTCTCGAAAAATAAAAGCTAAAAATGCCGAGAAGATGAAAGAGAAGTGTTAAAAATTTCTTCCCAAGACCGAATAGGACTTACACTTCAGAGAAGTTAAGAGGTAGGTCTATTACATTAATAAAATATATTTCTTCCTTCTTTGTTTTTAATAATTATTATTAAAAACATAAAAACTTTAAGAAATGAAAGGGAGTGTTTCTGGTCACATAAGGGTTTCTAATTAAGCTGGTGCTTTGCTCATAAACTTCCCTGCTTATTTTTTGGGATAGTGGATGTGAAAATCTGATTCTTTGGAAATTCAGTCAATCTTTTTGTATCAATCATAGAACTGTGTGTTCTTGCATGTTCTGCATGCAGGTGTTTGCAAGAAAGCTAGAGATAAAACTATGGAAAAAGATAAGCAAACAATCTTTTCATCATGCTAGATAACCCAGAGATCACGAAGTGTGGGTGAAAATGCTGCCTGGTTATTAATGGGTATAAAGGAAAGGATAGCTGGGAGTGGCCCAAAGGTGCATCTGTGAAGATAGGTCCTCAGACACCTGTGTCTGCACTCCTGTAAGGATGATTGGTCTTTATAGTGAAACAATAGAAAATTGTTAACTCACAATTTTTCAATAACACCTCAAATCTCTCTCACTCCTTTTCTCCTCCTTCATCTTTCCTCCTCTCACTCCCTGCTCTCTGCTCTCTTCTCTCTTTCTCATCTCTTCTCCCCACTCTTTCCCTTTCTCTAATAGCAAATAAATTTATATTTTATATTCTAATCTTGGCCAAGAGCAATTCCTATTGAGCAACTGAGCATTTTCCAAATCTATCAGCGCCCACCATTGCCTTTTCTTTCTTACCTCTGTAACTTTACCTGATTGAAATTTCTCATTTCCCTGCTCCCCCTTTTCTTCCTGTCTATCCAAATTCTCTAATGTTCAGAGTATATGTGGAATCTCGTTGCTCTCATCCACATGGCCATCTCCTTTCTCTTTCTTCTTATTGTGTGCTTCATTTCACGTTCTACTGTTTTCTAATCACTGACTCTGAGTTAGTCTTGTTTTTCCAACTAGACTATAACATTGTGATCACAAATATTTTATGGAGAAAGAGGGAAAAGAAGAGAGGAGGAAAAGAAGAGAGGGAGGAAGGGAGGAGGTACTGAGATGGGAGCTATTGTGATGGCAAAAAGGCTTTCCGAGCCCAGAGACGCACAAAGCTAGTGTTGGGTGTGTAACGGTTCTTAGTAATTGCTAGTGGCTAATTCTTTTGCTTCTGGATCCTCCTTTAAATAACATCCTCTCTTCAATTACCCCAGCACCCACCTAGCACCTCCTTGAATTTCTACATTGGGTTGAGGAGAAGTTATTTTGATGTGCTCGGGGGAATTGAGAACAAATTTATGTTCTGCATAGATATGACATGTAATTAACTCAATGAAAGAAAAGCCAGAGAGAAGTGATTATGACATGAAGAAGGCTGCATCTAGGCATGGTAATGCAGCTTTTATTAAAAAATATAAAATGGTATCAAAACACAAAGCCATGCAGATTAGGAAGAAGTGCTACATATATTTTTAAAAGTGTATGTGGGGAAGACTAAGTATTATTTTTGCTTGCTGATTAGCTACAAGGTGAATTTCAGATAATAGAGTGTCGTTTTCTTGATTTTTGTCTTGCTGATGTTACAGTGTTCATCTCAGGCTCTCAGGTATTTTTGTTTTGTTTTGTTTTGTTTTAAATTTCAGCAGAGGAGTGGACGTTACTTATTTTCTCTTTGCGGAGAAAACCTATATAAATGCAGATGTGCCAGGCCTGGTCTGGGTTGCTCTCCATCCTGTCCCTCAGTCTTGCCCTGGCTCAGCTGCTGGGACAGGAGCTGACCTCAACTACCCAAACTGCCTTGCCCAGGGTCCCGGGGCAGCTTCTCTTCTGGTTCAGCCAATGGATAGACTGGAGGGTATGGGAGGGGAAAGAGGGTTCACCCATTATCTGTGACTTCTGCCGTCAGTGGCTTTATGACTCTGCAGCCCTCCTGATCCCTTTGTTTCCCCAGCACCTGTACAACCAGTTCCCTGAATCTGAATAAAATATCTCTCAATTTTATTTCCCTAGTTAAGTTTTGCCTTATCCAGACTTCCTAAAGTTAGATCCAATGAGACATGCCATCTCTTAAAAAAGGAGTCTTTTGGTCATAAAAAGAAGAAATATTAAACTATATATTTATTTTTTTAAAACTGTATTTTCATCAGTGTTTATTTCTTTCCTTTCAAAAATCCATTTCAACCTATCCTTTATTACTTATCTGAGAGTATCTTTTTAGCAACTCTAATTTTGGGGTGGGGTGAGGCACATATAGAGCACAGGTTGCTTATTCCTCCAAGTTGGCATTTTCCATAGTTTATATGATAGGTTATTTTTCATTATTTCTAACATGCCCATCTCTTAACTGGATTATAAATGCATAAAGGGTGGGAACCAGACCTAAGTCTAATGTTCAATCTCAAAAAAAGTAGAATGGGTTCTTTCTGATAGCACATTTTCACTGAATGTTTGTGGAATTAATAATTAGGAAGAAAATTGTCAGATTCTAGATGCATAGTTCCAATCTCATCAGTTCCTTATGAATAATGAGCTGTTTACATAAGAATTTGTCCCCAGTCCCTACAGCTGGCTGTGTGTAAGCTTCCTTGGCTAATGCAAATTTAACTTAAAGTGCATTGCTTGCTGAAACATAGAATGTGTTCTGTAGAGATGAAAACCTCTGCTTTTCATGTAGAAACTAAGCACCGCTGAAAAGCACCAAGCCCTACTGGAAGTTAAATACCTCGGGTTTTTTGATTTTTGGTCTGGTGTCTCTGCCTTCAATAGATCCTAATCCATCGATTTAAGTCATTTCAGTTTATGATCTTAATTTGGGTTACCCAGAAGCAGACCGTGAGAGAAGGATCCTACTGCAGTTGACTATTAGTATATGTAAGAGATGACCCCACAGCACACTGATAGGGGACTGGGAAATGAAAGACGAGGATAGCCAGTAGGATGTGTGCTGATGAAGCCAGTACCACTGTGGGTGACTAGGGCTGTGACTTGGTGGGGAACTCTGAATGAACCAAGGGGCAAGGAGTTGAAGTACTTCACCAGCTCTGGTCAGCGGGTCCCAGGCTTGGCCCTTTTTAGCCAGCCCCCTGCACAAGCCAAGCATGTACCTTGTTCTTCAGACAGAGGACTGCAAGTTCTTACAGTGAAAAACCATTGGTAATAACAGGAAAGTAAGTTCCAAGGAGATACACATGGGGCATTGACAGCATCTTCTATGAACATAGAATATTATCATGCAGTAGAACATCTGTAAGTTTACCAGCCAAAAGACTGTAATAAACTGGTCAACATACTGAGGTGGTCCACACAAGGAACTGGGCCTACTGTACTAATATGTACATGTGGTGAATGTCCAGTCTATGAAAATTAGGTTGACTTAATGAGTGGTCAGTATAGGGAGGTGGTCTACTATGGAGATTCTACTGTACATGCTCAACTCAATATTCAACAGAATATATCATATATGAATGAGTTTTTATGGGGGGGTGTTTATTTGTACACATGAATGGTGAGTACATCTATTTTTTCAACTTAAGATTTGTGTGAGAAGGGCAATGTAAGATGAGAAGCATCTATAATTTCTTCCTTCCTTCAATGTCTGAAACCTTTTACCTAATTCTTTGAAAATGCACATCTCATTCACTTCCTTGTGTTATTGACTCCAGTGAACATAACTAAATGAGTTTCTCTGCACAGAATATGCTTCTGTTTTATGATTTTTTACAACCCACCGTACATGACATAATGTCTTAAATATACTAGGTACTCGATATTTAGGTGGTGAATGAAAAGGTTAGCAGATTATTATTTGACAGATATTAACTTCCTTCCTTTACCTACTAGGGAGGAATAACTTCTGTTGGGCTTGGCCATGAGACTTCTTCAGGCCACATGAACGTGTGATGCAGTCTCCACCACAGGACTTACAGCTTAAGTCACTTGTTTTACCCAGTGGGATGTTAGTACACATGGTGCAGGCAAAGGCTGAAATTACTTCATGATTTGAGTTGGACTTCTTTGGTTCTACTGTTCTACATAGAAAAATAAAAATAAGGAACTTGCCACAGGTAGCCACTGGTTAGGAGAAACATGTGGAGTAGATTTGTGCTCACAATGTAACTTTGAGCTAAGCCTGTTTGAATGAATCTTTGATATGCTTACCCACACCCACAAACTAGAATACATAATGGCTTTAAGCATGGAGTATGGGGGTGGTTTATCATGCAGCGTTATTGTGGCATTAGCTGACCAACACAGAAAATAAGCAAATGAGTTTTTAAGCTTCAGAACAGAACAACGTTAGTTATAATACAGTCAGTTTTTTCAAAATATTAGACATAATCAATTTTAGAAATTGTTTTAATATACTAACATTCTCCAATAATAGTGATTGAAAGACTTTTTTAATATCCATAGTACTAAGGACAGGGATGGAAAAGTAGTGAGAAGCAACACTCTGGATTATATTCTTTAATTATGACAAAAAGGTTAAATAGTAAAAACCTATGATATACAAAAATATAGCATGAAGTATTTTCTTCAACCCTAGTCTTTCAGGTCTTACATCAGATTTCTATAATCTCACAAGAGATCTTTTCTAATCACCCTAGTAAGTATACTGCCTGCACTCAACCTTTCTTGTCATTATGCATAACCTTGCTTTTTAAATTTGTGTCCTTGATCACATTCCACGGTTCTCTTGTTTATTGATATTTATTATCTGACTCCTCCTCTAGAAGGTGAGCTATTACAAGCAGGATGCTACCTCTTGCTCCTTCCTCTTTGTGCCCCCATATCTAAAACTGGCTGTTATCTAATAATTAGTAGTTTAAAATTTAAGTGTCTAATAACTACTAATAATAGATGGCTCCTTTCATATTTTAGTTATTCTTAATGCATTTTTCTTAACTTCTAGTTTTGAATTTCTTCTTTTAGTTGAATCAATTTAGTAAAAGCACCAGCCTTCATAATAAGTGCTATGAAATGTTCAGTTGAATAGTTCACATGGCATTAGATTGAATTTCTGAATAGAGGCCATTTTTTTGGCTTAGATTCTAGTGAAATGTTTGCAGTGGTTTCAGGTATCTGTCCTTTATCTGAGCAGAACTGCACCCAAATGAAGGGAAAATTACCCACAAGCACACTTAGCCTTTATTGGATTTTTTTCTGATCTTGTTATTCATATCCTCTGGCAGTAGGCTTCAAAACAAGCAAGGGAGCACTACTTTCCAAATTGCATTTTTAAAATGTGAATATTGTGCCTATTACTTTATGTTTTATGCATTGTTTGCAAATAGGAAACATGGTCGCCTCATATTTTATGGATTTGCTTTGGAAAATGATTTCAAAGAAAGTTCAATATTAGAAGCATTAAATTTAGCTCTAATGATGTTGAATGCCTGAAATTTTTCCTTGCTGTTTTCCTCATAAAGAGGATAATTTAAAGTTACACCTTGCCCTTTTGCCTCATTACTATAAACTGAAGAGGGCAAGCCTTGACTTGTACATACTTAATAAATATGTATTCACTCAATAAACTGTGTGAAACTTGAATTCAAGAATTCCAAAAGTGTTTTTCAAGATACATCAAAGCAAAATTTGCCTACCTGAATAGCACATAAAAGAAACTTTTGTCCTCAGGTCATGTATCTTCATGTGATTGCAGATTTCAAGGCCAAGTTGACAAAAAATTGTATCAGCAACAATCGCTAAGCTAAAACAGGTTCTTCTGGCTATGGTTACACTTTATTTTAAAATACAGTTTCCTTTTTTTAATCCTGTGTAACTGAAATCTGAGTTTATCTTTTCAATTGAAGACTTATCTTCCTAGGCTATTTCTGCCATTGCTGTAGGTCTGAACTCACAATATATTCTTTCCTGACCATCATCACAGCTTATGTTATTCCCACTGCACCTTTTCCTTCCTTTATTACATTTATTGCTCTCAGACATTTTTCTTGTTTATTCACCTGTTTACTTTTCTTGTTCTCTGTGCCTTCGCTAGTATGTAAGTTTATGAAAGCAGGGATTTGTCTATTTTTCCTGTTGTGTCTCCAGCTTCTGAATTGACAGTTGACCCATCAGGCACCCAATAAAAATGTGTGCAGTTCTTCTCACTCTACAATAAAAAGATAAATAAATCCAATTAAACAGAGGGAAAGGTTTTAAATGCACATTTCTCCAAAGAAGGTATACAGATGACCAGTAAGGCTATGAAAAGGTGCCCAACACTGCTAATTCTTAGGGAAATGCATATCAAACTCATAATGTGATACCACTCTGTGCCCACTAGAATGGCTACAATTAAAAGAACAGGTGATAGCAAGTGTTAAGGAGAATGTGGAGAAATTGAAACCTTTGTAAATTGCTGGTGAAAATGTAAAATGGCATTGACACTTTGGAAAACAGTCTGGTAGTGTTTAAAAATGTCAAAAATGGAATTACTAGATGATCCAGCATTTCCACTACTAGGCATTTACTCAAGAAAATTGAAAATATGTAACCACCCAAAGACCTACATGTGAGTGTTAATTACAGCATTATTCTCCATAGCCAAAAAGTATTATGTTAACGACCTAAATGCCCATCAATGCATAAATTAACAACATCAGATACATTCATACAATGGGATAATCTTTGGCTGTAAAAAAGAATAAAGTGCTGATTGATGGGTTCTACTACACAATGACATGCAGGAATTCAATGCCTAGAGAAAGAAGCCGGCCACTAACAGCCACACATGGCATCACTCCAGTTACATAAAATGTCTAGTCCAGTAGTTCTCCACCTTCCTAATGCCACGACCCTTTAATACAGTTCCTCATGTTGTGGTGACCCCAACCATAAAATTATTTTTTGTTGCTACTTCGTAACTGCAATTTTGCTACTGTTATGAATCATAATGTAAATATCTGATATGCAGGTATATTTTCATTGTTACAAAGGGGCCGCGACCCACGAGAACAGCTGGTCTAGAATAAGCATGTCCATGGATACGGAAAGTAAAAGATTGCTAGAGTCTGAGAAAAGAGGACACTGGGGAGTGACTGCTAAAGAATATGGGGAATCTTTCTCTGGGTGGTGCAAATGTCCTGGAATTGTAGTGGCAACAATTGCACAACTTAGTGAAAATACTAAAAACCATTGAATTATACATTTTTACATGATTCATTTTATGGCATATGAATTTTTCAATAATAAAAATGTGTAGAAAAATTCAATGATAAGAGCTCCCATTAGTAGAATGCTTATTTCCAGGCATTATGCTAGGGACTTTCCTTGCATTGAAAGTATTTACTCCATCTACAAACCTCTAAGGAAGATCCCATTATTCTCACTTTACAAATGAGGACATTGTTAGACAGATTAAATAACTTGCCCAAGAGCACAGACATGGGCAGTGCTAAGCAGCGGTGCAACCAGGAATACTGAAAACAGAACCAAGACGCTGAGCCTGGTGCCTGAGCTGGGGTCACTGGACGTGCTGAGATGCTACAGCCAGAAAGATGTGATTTTGTTGTCACTGTGCCTACTGGGATATGTGCTCGTATTTTGCCTTACCTTTTTTTGAAAGAATAATTTTTAAACTCTTGGGGGCTGATGAAGATAGTAAATATTTAGAGAATGACTGACAACTAACTGCAAACATCAGAGAGTAGCTCATGTATTTGGATGATACTTTGCAAGGCAAAAAGAAATCAATTTATAAAGTCTCAAAGTCTTTCTTGGGAGGTAGTTTCTTGCCTTGTAACAAGAAGCTGAAAAAGAGATGACCTCATGCTTAGCTCTTACACTCTATCATTGTAGCAGTTGTGTACCTTAGAGCAACAAAGTGGTATCTCCCAATGGGTTGCTTTCTTATTCTTTAAGCTGTATGAACCAGGAAAAGTGGCTACAAGGAGCTCAAACACACTAGTCTGCTCCTTGATTGCTGTTCTGTCCAAAGAAGTCAGTGTTCTGAGACGCAGCAGATTCTGGACTATTTCCTCACCCCCTCAAATTTAATAGTGACTGGGGTCCCTATGAAGTGAGAGCTTCAATGTTGGGTGTATATGAGGGTTACACTATTGCAATGCAGAGAGTGAGGTTATAGACAAATTTGCATTAGTAATTCAGAACATCCCCTCTAGTTTAACAGCTGTAGAACATGGTTGTGTACAGGGAACTGAAAATGAAAAATCTCCAGTGTCAATGAAGAAAATGAGGCAACTATAATATAAAAACATTATGGGAATAAAAAATATGAGGTAGGCCACTTCGTGCACATGACCAGGTATGGTGCACACTGCCGAGGTTCCTCCCTGTATGGCTCAGATTCCTTCTATCCTCTCTAATTTCCCATTCCTAAACCTCTAGTGTTATAGCCTAATATTCATACCTGTAACCTTCACTTCAGGACTATTGTTGGAATGATGAAGCACCTCTGCCCACATTACTAGCAGAAATCCACAGTTGTCTGGGAACGTCCCTTAGCATAGCCCTTGACCAATGAGTATGAAAGTCTAGCTCCATGGCCTTGATCCAAGATAAACTCTGGGGTGTGACTTACACTCCAAGGCTCCTTGTATGATCAGGCTGGGATGGGGTCTTTGCCTGAAACCATATCCCTGCTTGGTCTCTTCCTCCTTCCATGTTCTACTTTCTTGTAGTTTTTTCCTAGAAGTACTTTCTTAGTAAGCACCACCAACATATAAATCATCAATTCCCAGTGGCTCTGGCTTCATGAGATGGCAAAGAGTGGCAACTCTTCCATCCCAATTTATGGAACATTCTTACACTATGAGGAAGAGACAAAGTGATTGTATATAAACAAGTTTCATGCTTTGAGGTCATGACAGTTTTGTAGGTCCATCTTTAGCAGAGCAAGTTACTACTGGGGCTGGCAAAATACTAAGAAATATCACCAGCTTCAGGAGGGCTTTGCACTAATGGTTGTGAGGACAGACTAAGAGTTCACATTGTGTTTGACACAACAGAGGATCTCACGTAGTTGACACTACCTGCAGATAGATACAGAGACAAAACAATCTTCCCTAATTGGGTTTCTTGATTAAGTTTCATCTACAATCCCCAGACCACTAGTATTAGAGACAGCAGCAGCGTAATAGGTCCTCCTGAATTTGTGTGTCATCCTTGCACAGGGGCCATGCTAATCTTCTCTGTATTGCTCCATTTTAGTATGTGTGCTGGTCCTCCTACTCTCAATGTCCCTGCTTTCTGCAATGTTACCATAGTTCTTCAGCACAAAGAAGAAATCCATAAGAATGTTCCCTAAGAATTCTTGGACATGTCAGTGAACGCAGACCTTGGCAGGAAGTATTGGATTCCCCATGCATGTGAATTGCCCAGGCCTGAGATATTGCCTTGTTAGTCAAACCACAAACAATGGAGGACAGCACAGTATCTAGTCAACTAATCACTGATCTAAGCCAATCCTGCGTCCTTGACTCCATCCACTTTTTCCCCATTTCTCCATCTCTACAGTAGGTCAGTGAACAGTCATTTCTTATCTGGATCAGTGAACCCATCTCTACCTTTGCCTTTGCTGTCCTCCAATTTATTAACCACACTGTTAAGTACAATCCTTTCCTTCTAGCACTCAACTGACCCTCAAATACAGTGTTTTCCAACCTTTTTTTAAATCTCATGGCACATTTGATCCTATAGTTAAACTTCCGCAGCACACTTAAATTATGTTGACTAAAAAAAAAAAAGAAAGAATATACTTACTGTGCTTTGAACTTCTTTCAAAAGTAATTTAATTAATGATC
The DNA here is from genome assembly GCA_963574355.1 of Loris lydekkerianus. Lineage (NCBI taxonomy): Eukaryota > Metazoa > Chordata > Mammalia > Primates > Lorisidae > Loris > Loris lydekkerianus. Next base: position 10,242 of record CAUYPK010083360.1, on the reverse strand, counting down.
TCTAAAAATTTTTGCAGCCCACCTAAGAAAATCACTGCTCTAATGACTAAGGCACTCCATTTCTCCTCTTTATCTTCAGACTAAAGTTGGAACCCTTTCATGATCTGGCCTCTGTCCACCTCTCCTTGCTCACCTCACCTCCTCTCCTCTTGGCATTTTATACTCCATTCATCCCTGTCACACACCTCTCCTTATTCTGCTCTATTTGGACGGCCCCCATGCCTAGCTTTGCCCTAGTTTCCACTTCACCCTATAGTTTATACCTGCACTTATGTACCTTCCCCACCCATCTTCACTAACCGGGACCTGGAATCTACCCACACTCTCCAGCCAGGCACCTTGAGAATTTCTCTCCCCTTTTTGACTGTACATAGTTGTTGCTGTTAACATCACATCACAAGGCTGATGAGAAAAAGCAAGTTTGAGATGAGAATTTCTCCTGATGCAGACTGCCCAAAAAGCCTTTCAGGATTGGATCAGCTGATCAGTACATACAGTTTTCTAGTTTTTGTAATAGGTACCTGCACATGTAACTGCAGAACATTCTAATTGAGTGTGAGGAAAGAATCACTACCTTCTCATGTTCCTTCCTATCGACTGCAGATATCTTTGTATAGGCTAGAAGGACTGTAACAATGCCAATGGTCAGTACCGACCCTTCTACTTCCTGCCCCAGGTCCCCTTGCCAAACTCTTAACCTGCTTCCATTTTCTTCTGTATTTTTTCTTGACGATGATTATGGGGGTGATGATAGGGATTTGGCCTTCAGCCAGTGAGACTCACACAGAAACAGAAAAAAATCTATGCAGATTAATCTCCAGAAAATGTCTGCCTTTCTTCTTTCCTTCCCTCAGCCCCTTTCTGCAGTGTTGATCCTACCTTTATCCCCTGCACAAAGCCTGCAGTAACCTGGCTCCCTTCACTCCTAGCCCTGGCTTTGTGGTGGAATTTATGATGAACTCTGCTTTAGAGACTTTAAACAGTCTATAATCCTGGGCAGGCTCGAGCCCAGCCAGTCCTGAGAGCCTGCTAAGTGAAGCGTGACAAACGCTCTCTCATTTGGTGGTGACAGGTGACAGCTGGGATGATGATGTATCTACCCCATCAGCAGAAGCAGGACATTTATTTAGTAATATCTTTTATCCCCTTTCTCCTTTCAGTCGTACAATCCAACATCTAAATATCCTGCTTCTCTGAGACAATTACTTGAGCAACAGAACTTAAATCCCCCCATTTCCAGAATCACCTACATAAAAACTTCAGGCATGGACGGATCTGACAAAACCAGGATTGGGAGTTGTTGTCATCTGTTTCCCTGCCTGAGACTGAGGCGGCATCCCTGAGGCAGGACCCAGGGGACCCCATTATCCCAGCCCAAAATGACAGACAAAATTGAGCTTCGTGAGCATTCCAAGTTCATTATGAAAGGGATGAAAAATGCATCTTTAGAAATGTCATTTTTTAAATTGGTCTAATGAAGTCGTGTGTGCCCCCTTCCCTTATGAGCTGGCTTGTTAATCATTCCCTCTTACATTTGCCCTTGAAAATTGAAAAGATCTGCTACTGAATGAAGACAAGAAGAAACCTTCCAAAAGTGAAATTAGAATGCTCTTGTTCTTTTTGGCCCAGCAGTGTGTACTGGTATCTCCCTGTGGCTTCAGTTTGCATTTCCCCGATGACTGATGATATTGAACATCTTTTTGTATGCTTACTGGTCATTTGCATATCTTCTTTAGTGAAGCCTTTATTCATATGTTTGCCCATATTTGATTAGGTGGTGCATCTTAGTGATTTTTAAGACTTGTTTTATGCATTGTGGGAACAAGTCCTTTGTCTGACATGCATGTGTTGCAAATATTTTCTCTGTGGTTTGCCTTTTTGCTTTCTTAAGAGCTATTTTTTTTTTCTTAATGCAGTCCAGTTAACTTTTTTTATTATTATGGTTCATCCTTTTTCTTGCAAGAAATTAAACAATCTTTGCTTACCCAAAGTTCACAAAGACTTTTTCCAATTTTATTCCAGAGTTTTACAGTTTTATGATTTGCACTTATGATAATAAACTATTTTGAGTGGGCTTTTTGTGTACAGTGTCAGAGAGCAGTCAAGGTTCATTTTTTTCTCCTGTTTTTATATGAATTTCCAGTTGATCCAGCACTATTCAATGCAGAGATTTTCCTTTGTCTACTTAGTTGCCTTGGCAATGCATAATGAACCAATTGACTGTATATCTGGCCTCTACTCTCTTTCTTTAATCCATGTGTTTATGTTTTTGCTAGTACCAGTCTTGATCACTGAATTTTGAAGTATAAGGCACGTTGGATTTTAAAACTTTCTTTGACATCATGATCACTTCTTAACTCTGTTTATGTAGGTAATTCTTAAGATTTCCTTCCTTCCTTCCTTCCTTCCTTCCTTCCTTCCTTCCTTCCTTCCTTCCTTCCTTCCTTCCTTCCTTCCTTCCTTCTTTTCTTCCTTCCTTCCTTCCTTTCTTGAAGTAGAGATGGGCATCTTGCTCTTACTTTTGCCCAGGCTGGTGTTGAACTCCAGAGCTCAGGCAATCCACCTGTCTCAGCCTCCCAAACTGCTGGGATTACATGTGTGAGCCACTGCACCTGGCCTGAGCCACTGTCAGATCCCACATCCATAAATCACCCTGGGCAGGATCTGTGACCTCCTCACCTCACATATTGAACTTCGCCTTTTCAGTGTTGTATTCTCTGAGCACCTTGCTATAGACATGGTAAAAGCTTCACCATAGTAATGCCTGATAATGGTTTTCCCTTTCAGTTGACATATCTACAATTTTTCAGTTTAGGATCTTTTAAAGGCATATGTCCTTCATGGTCACTTGGAGATGCCATAAGAAGTTTTCAATAATTAAGAGATACATTTTGAGATGATGTATGCCATTTGGCTCTCCTTTAACTACTGTTCCTTTACATAATCATACTTGTATGATTGGTGATTTGAGAGAGGTTTCTAGATTCATCCATATGTTTTGTTTAAATATTAATAGTTGCATGCGTTTTTGACTATTTATTAAAAATAGGGCAACTCAAAATACGATTTCACAGACATTATTACTTATCAGCAGTATAATTTATTTAAGAAAAAAATAATAAAACAAAATAAAAAGTATCGATGATTTGGTAATAAATATATATATGTATTCATAACATATACAAAACAAAATAATTTTAATGTAATTTTCTAATTGCTGAAGTTTGAGTCATACAGACCTGTGAACAAAGCTAGATGGATACTTGCTCTGAGTAAGCCAAGAAGAGCCAGGTTAAGGCTTGAAATGACAGTCTTCTGCAAGGTAACAAGATGCCACTGGCCCTGCTAGCCTTCACTTTGTTTGGCTAGCACTCCATTCCCTAGCTGCTGAGACATCACAGCTCACCATCGTCTCTTATCATATATATATATGATAAGATATATATATATATATATATTTCCCCCCCCCATGGAAAAAAATTACTCATGATCTTTGCTGAAAAGAAGTAAGACAGGTTTAATTCAGGACCATTGCATTGGATATAGGGACACAGCAATGAGGTAGTGCAGTGAGGGAGAGAGATAGGGCTTAATTTTGAACAGAATAAGGAAAAGTAGAAATTTATAGCTGATGGAGCAGGGAGGGGTCAGTGTATGGAAAATTATAAATAGAAAAAAAGTCAAGGTTGGGGGCGATTATGGCTAACTTAACCTAAAGGAATTCTTGCTGAAGGCAGGCCGGGATGATTAGATATCACCTGGCAGATGGTGGCGAATGTAAAACTTTATCAGCTATAGAGAGTGGTCAGATATCACGGGCAGGGGATTCTGGATAAACTGAGTTAACAAGATTCTCACTAACACTGAACAATGCACAGAAAAACGCAGAAGCCCAGAAGTCAGGGCCAGTTAGGAAGAGTGTTCAGAGGAGCCTGACTAGAGTTTGGTCAAAGAGGGAGATTTGGCACCCCTTGCCCTCTTCCTGGGATGAGGCTGAGGCTGTATCTGGCCCACACCAATACCTCACATCTCATTGCGGCCTGTCCCATCTCCCTCATTCCCCCACCAATTTCACCTGAAAGCACGCCCTCAGGGAGTCCCAGGCAAAAGAATTTTCTTTCAGGCTCTGCTTCTCTTTTCTTCTTCTAGGGAATCTTTTCTAAAACACAAGGTATAAATAATTGCCCCATAGAACATGGCACTGGCTAGATACCTCCCTGAGTCTCTATAAATAGTCTGACCTATTTTGTTTTTATGTTTCCTTCTCAATCTGGTCATTTATGAGAGTCACTGGGTACCTTAAAGAGCTACTATCCAGAATGGTAAGTGCTGACTTCTCCTTCTGTGGGACAACTAACTTTATTTCTTCATCATCTTTTTGCTGTTTTCGAGCCCAGCTCTCATTAGATAAAGGCTACAGGGCCTTTTGTGACATAAGCCAATCTGCTTACTCTTTCTGCTTGATTCTTGACCCTGTACACAGCATACCAGTTTGCCATTCATGAAAACCCTTCCTGTATCATTAATTTATATGGGAAGAGGGCTCTCCCATGCAGGGCACTTTTAAAGTTAAAGGAAAGCTCCATTAACTGCCCTGTTATTGCCATAAGCTCGAGGCAGAAAGGGTTCTTTTTTTACTCATTATAGCAATTATTTTCTTCCTGCCCTTAAATATATCTGGAGATTTCATATCATAGAAGTAATTTAGCTATCAAAATTGCCATAACATGAAAATAATTTAAATTCAAGCTAAATTGACTAAAATTATAGATAAAACAGCCTGGGAAAGTCTGTATCATGCTCTAGTCCAAGCAATCTTAAAAGACTTATCTGCTACATCATTAAATTTTTATTCCTATTTCTCCTGGGTTGTTTGACCTAGGGGAATCTTTCATTGCCTATTATACTTTCAACATTTTCAAAAATTGTATTGAAGTGTAGTGCACATGCAGTGGGATGTACAGACCTCACGTGTGTCACCTGATGAAATTTTAGATGCACCTGTCTTGTGCAGTCATCACTCAGATCAAGACGCCAGCTATTGCTAGAAGCCTGAATGTATTTGTCATGTTACCTCCCACTCAATACCCAACAAGATGCTCGTTATTCTGACTGCTGTTACCATAGATGTATTTGCTGCCTCTTTCAATTCATATATATGGAATAATACAATAGATAGGCTCTTTTTACACCTCCATGTTGTACTAAACACTGTATCTGTGAGCACTATTTATACTTCTGCCTGTGTGTGCTGTCTGTTCTTTTCCATTGCTGTTTAATATTCCACTGGTCAATATATCATCATAGGAAGATCTATTGAACACTTAAGATATCCAACAATATAGCTGTCTTAGTCCTCCTTGTGCTGTTGTAACAGAATATCTGAGAGTGGGTAATTTATAAATGAACAGAAATTTATTGGCTCACAATTCTAGAGGCTGGAAGTTTAGATCAAGGAGTTGTATCTCCTTAGGGCCCCTTCATAATGCATTATCCTATGGTGGAAAGGCAAGGAGAGGGCAAAAGGGAAGAAGAGGGATAAAATAGAGAGGCAAGTAAGTAGGGGAAGGGACAAGGGAACAGGGAGGAAATGGGAACAAAAGGGCCAAAGTCACCCTTATATAAGGAACCCACTACCATGATAATAAATTCACTCCCATGAGAATAGCATTAACCCATTCGTGAGGGCAGAATCCTCATGTCTTAATCACTTCTTACAGGTCTCACTTCTTTTCTTTTTCTTTCTTTCTTTTTTTTTTTTTTGCATGTTTTTCATCTTTTTTTTTTTTTTTCTTTCTTTTTTTTTTTTTTCCCATTAAATCATAGCTGTGTACACTAATGTGATCATGGGGCAACATACACTGGTTTTGTAGACCATTTGACATATTTTCATCACACTGGTTAACATAGCCTTCCTGGCATTTTCTTAGTTATTCTGTTAAGACATTTATATTCTAAATTTACTAAGTTTTACATGTACCCTTGTAAGATGCACTGCAGGTGTAATACCACCAATCATCCTCCCTCTGCCCATGCTTCCCCCTCCATCTCCTCACTCTGCCCCTTCCCCATATTCTTAGGTTATAACTGGGTTATAGCTTTCATATGAAAGCCATAAATTAATTTCATACTAGGGCTGATTACATTGGATACTATTTCTTCCATTCTTGAGATACTTTACTAAGAAGAATATGTTCTAACTCCATCCATGTAAGCATGAAAGAGGTAAAGTCTCCATCTTTCTTTAAGGGTGCATAATATTCCATGGTGTACATATACCACAATTTATTGATCCATTTGTGGATCGATGGGCACTTGGGCTTTTTCCATGACTTAGCAATTGTGAAATGGGACGCAATAAACATTCTGGCACAAATATCTTTGTTATAATGTGATTTTTGGTCTTCTGGGTATATACATAGTAGAGAAATTATAAGATTGAATAGCAGATCAATTTTTGGGTCTCTAAGTGTTCTCCAAACATTTTTCCAAAAGGAACGTACTAATTTGCATTCCCACCAGTGGTGAAGAAGTGTTCCCTTTTCTCCACATCCACGCTAACATCTCTGGTCTTGAGATTTTGTGATATGAACTAATCTTACTGGAGTTAGATGATATCTCAAAGTAGTTTTGATTTGCATTTCTCTGATGATTAAGGATGATGAGCATTTTTTCATATGTCTGTAGGCCGTGCACCTGTCTTCTTCAAAGAAGTTTCTCTTCAAGTTCCTTGCCCAGCCTGCGATGGCATCACTTGTTCTTTTCTTGCTAATGCGTTTGAGTTCCCTGTGGATTCTTGTTATTAACCCTTTGTCAGAGACATAACCTGCAAATATCATCTCCCATTCTGAGAGCTGTTTGCTTGCTTTACTTACTGTGTTTTTGGCTGTACAGAAGCTTTGTAGTTTGATCAGGTCCCAGTAGTGTATTTTTGAAGCTGCTTCAATTGCCCAGGGGGTCCTCCTCATAAAATAATCGCCCAGATTGATTACTTCAAGAGTTTTTCCTGCACTCTCTTCTAGTATTTTTATAGTTTCATGTCTTAAGTTTAAATCTTTAATCCAGTAAGAGTTTATCTTAGTTAATGGTGAAAGATGTGGGGCCAGTTTCAGTCGTCTACAGGTTGCCAGCCAGTTCACGCAGCACCATTTGTTAAATAGAGAATCTTTTCCCAGATGAATGTTTTTAATTGGCTTGTCAAAGATCAAATAACAGTAAGTAGCTGGGTTCATCTCTTGGTTCTCTATTCTCTTCTATATATCTACCTCTCTGTTTTTGTTCCAGTACCATGCTATTTTGATCACTATCAATTTATAGTATAGTCTAAGGTCTGGTAGTGTGATTCCTCCTGCTTTGTTTTTATTTCTGAGTAATGTCTTGGCTATTTGAATTTTTTTCTGATTCCATATAAAACGAAGAATTATTTTTTCAAGATCTTTAAAGTATAACAGTGGAACTTTAATAGGGATTGCATTAATATTGCATATTGCTTTTGGTATTATGGACATTTTAACAATGTTTATTTTTTCCAACCATGAGTATGGTATGTTTTTTCATTTGTTAATATTTTCTGCTATTTATTTTCTTAGAGTTTCATAGTTTTCTTTATAGAGATCTTTCATGTCCTTTGTTAGATAAACTCCCAAATATTTCATCTTCTTTGGCACTACTGTGAATGGAATAGAGTGCTTATTGGTTTTTTTTTCAGCTTGACTATTGTTGGTATATATAAAGGCTATCGATTTATGAATGTTGATTTTGTAACCTGAGATGCTGCTGTATTTCTTGATCACCTCTAAGAGTTTTGTAGTAGAATCCCTGGTGTTTTCCAGGTATACAATCATATCATCTGAGAAGAGTGAAAGTTTGATCTCTTCTGACCCTATATGGATACCCCTGATCCCCTTTTCTTCCGTAATTGCGGTGGCTAAAACTTCCATTACAATGTTAAAGAGCAGTGGAGACAAGGGGCAGCCTTGTCTGGTTCTTGATCTGAGTGGAAATGATTTCAATTTAACTCCATTCAAAATGATATTGGCTGTGGGTTTGCTATAGATGGCCTCTATCAGTTTAAGAAATGTTCCTTCTATACCAATTATCTTAACTGTTCTGATCATGAAGGAATACTGGATATTCTCAAAAGCTTTTTCTGCATCAATTGAGAGAATCATGTGGTCTTTGTTTTTTAATTTGTTTATGTGCTGAATTATACTTATAGATTTACGTATATTGAACCAGCCTTGAGACCCTGGGATAAAACCGACTTGGTCATGTATAATTTGTTTGATGTGTGTTGGATTCTGTTCGTTAGGACATTGTTGAATATTTTTGCATCCATATTTATTAGTGATATTGTTCTACAATTTTCTTTTCTTGTTGGGTCTTTTCCTGGTTTGGGGATTAGGGTGATGTTGGCTTCATGGAATGTGTTGGTTAGTCCTCCTTCTCTTTATATTTTGGAACAGGTTGAGAAATATAGGTACTAGTTTCTCTTTAAAGGTTTTGTAGAATTCTGATGGGAAGCCATCTGGTCCTGGGCTTTTCTTTTTAGGGAGATTTCGTATGGTTGATGCTATTTCAGAACTTGATATTGGCCTATTTAACATTTCCACTTGATTCTGGCTAAGTCTTGGAATGTGACGTTCTTCCAAGTATTGGTCAATTTGCTTCAGATTTTCATACTTCTGAAAAGAAAGTTTCTTGTAATATTCATTAGGTTTTTTGAATTTCTGAGGAGTCTGTTGTTATTTCTTCTTTGTCGTTTCTGATTGATGAAACTATAGATTTTACTCTTTTTTTTTTTCTGGTTAGCTTAGCCAAAGGTTTATCTATTTTGTTGACCTTTTAAAAAAAAAAACCTTTTTGATTTATTGATCTGTTGTATAATTCTTTTATTTTCACTTGTATTTAATTCTGCTCTGATTTTGGTTATTTATTTTCTTCTACTGGGTTTGGGGTTGGAATGTTCTTCCTTTTCCACTTGCTTGAGATGCCCCATTAAGTTATTAACTTCCTCTCTTTCTGTTCTCTTGAGGAAGGCTTGCAGTGCTATACATTTCCCTCTTAGGACTGCCTTTATGGTATTGCAGAGATTCTGATAATTTGTGTCTTCATTGTCGTTTTGTTCCAAAAATTTGGCAATTTCCTTCTTAACTAATCTCTGACCCAGCTATCATTCAGCATAAGTTTATTTAACTTCTATGTTTTTCTATGAGTATGAAGATTCCTGTTATTACTGAGTTCAACTTTTATTCCATGGTGATCCAATAGGTTGCAAGGAATAATTTCTATTCTTTTAAATTTACTGAGGTTAGACTCGTGACCTAAGACATGATCTATTTTGGAGTATGTTTTCTTGGCTGATGAGAAGTACGTGTATTCAGTTTTGGGGGATGAAATGTTCTGTAGATGTCTGCTAAGTCCAAATTTTGGATTATTAGGTTTAAATCTAAAATTTCTTTGCTCAGCTTTTTATTGGAGGATCTATTCAACCCTGCCAAAGGAGTGTTGAAATCTCAGACTATTATAAAGCTGACGGACATCACATTGCTCATGTCTGTTAGAGTTTCTCTTATAAATTGAGGTGTGTTCTGGTTGAGTGCATAAATATTCATAATTGAAATCTCATCATATTGAGTATTACCCTTAACAAATATGAAGTGAACATTCTTATCCTTCCTTACTTCTGTTGGTTTAAAGCCTATTGTGTCTGCAAATAGAATTGCAATGCCGCTTTTTTCTGATTACCATTTGCCTGAAATATAGATTGACCATCCTTTCACCCTGAGTCTATATTTATCTTTTAAGGGAAGATGTGACGCTTGAATGTAACAAATATCTGGCCTGAGTTTTTGTATCCAGTCAGCCAACCTGTGCCTCTTTAGAGGACAGTTTAAGCCATTCACATTAATGGGGAATATTGATAAGTCTAGTTAAATTTGGAGTATCAAGTTTTTCAAAAGTTCAGTGGACATTTTTAATCCTTTCACCACTGTGGAAGTTGGAGTTTGATCAAAAGTTTCTGAGTGAGTTTACTTTTGTGGTAGAGGATTGGGCTGGTCATCATGGAGGATAGGTCTGAGAATATCCTGAAGACCTGGTTTGGTTATGGCAAATTTCTTCAACATGTGAATGTCATTAAAGTATTTAATTTCTCCATCATAAATGAAACTCAGTTTAGCTGGATACAGGATCCAGGGTTGAAAGTTATTTTGTTTTAGGAGATTAAAAGTCGATGACCAC
>CAUYPK010083357.1:0-32903 GCA_963574355.1 Loris lydekkerianus | reverse complement strand
GGTGGTGGGTCTCGCCCGGGGTCGCGGGTGTTTGTTTTGGGGCCTCCCGGGGGGTTCTGTTCGTGGTGTCGCCCCGGGTCTCAGGTGATTGGTTTCGGTCCTCCGGTGTGGGTCTGGTGCTGGTGACGCCCCGGCTCTCAGGTGCTTGTTTTGGCTCCTCCCGGGTGGGTCTGGTGCTGGAGACGCCCCGGCTCTCTGGTGCTTGGTTTCGCTCCTCCCGGGTGGGTCTGGTGCTGGAGACGCCCCGGCTCTCAGGTGCTTGGTTTCGCTCCTCCTGCTCATCCTCTCTCTGTCCCCAGCGTGGGTCCTTCCACTGGCCTCAGGGCAGGTTCAGAGACTCCTTCGGGCCTGTGCCAAGTCTACAGATGAGTCTTCCAAGCACAATCTTCATCTCTGCTGCTGTGGTTTTATTTCCGGCATTTCCATCTGATTTTTTTTCGTACTTTCTCCCTCTCTGCTGAAAGCCCTGTTTGATAGTGCCTGCGACCCACTTTTCCTGTTAAAGCCTTTAACATACTAATTATAGTTATTTTAAATTTCCCTGACAGATAGTTCCAACAACCGTTTCACATCTGCGTTGAGTTCTGATGGTGGCTCTCTCGGGAGTGTGTGGTCTCGTCGCCTCTCCATGCTGTGCATTTTATGCTGCTTTTCATGAGTTGTGGTGGCCGGTGATGAAGGCAGTGGACAGCCTCAGGCCTGGACAGGCCCACTTCTCTTCTGCCACCCCTGGGGTGAGGTGCACAGCAATCTGCAGAGGACACAGAGCCAGGGTGGCCCACTGTGCCCCCCAGGCCTCACATGGCACAAGGCGTGGGAGGAGCTAGGAGGGCTCTTCTGGCTGAGCCCTCTGGATCGAGGGGCCTTGTTCTGTCTGAGGTGGGTGTACGTTCTCTCTGCCCTCTCTCTGCCAGGACTGCGTCTCCTTAAATGCTGGGCCAGCTGTTTGCTGCGGGAGCCCAGCTCCCTGGGAGGCTGAGCAAACTGGCAAATCTGAAGTTAGCATGATGGAAGCAACATTCCTTCCCATTCTACACAACTGGGGCAGGGGCCAGAGGCTCCAGAATCCTCATGCTAATACCCCAGCTGGGTCTTTTGCACACTAAAGTTGGGGATGACTGTGGCTCTGTGGGTCTCAACTCTGGTGGAATGTTAGAAGCAACCAGGTCAGTTTCACCAGGCACTCGCCAAGCCGCAGGAATTTGTGATGCTCCCCAGGAGTTCCTATGTGTGGCACGGCTGGGAGCCAGCAACCAAACCCTTTGAGAACCTGTTGCTTGTGGTCAGCCCACCAGCCTGCTCAGGGGTGAGCATCCCGTCCTCGTCCTCATATCCTGAACTGTTGAGCGTGGTTCACTTTAACCATCCATGAAAGCAGAAGCGGCAGCAGCCTCCTGTCACTTTTCCCAGCCATGTGCCACAAAAGCGACTCCAGCAAGATGAGAAATGGTTTTGATTTCTCTGGCTCGTGACATTTATTTAAGGCTGCCAAAGGGACTGCTAATTGGTACCTGTAATTGCATTGTTTTCTAGAAACAGAAATAAAATCAATCTCATGTGGTTTTCTCAATTTACAGTGGGTGTGTGTCTGTGCATATAGATTTTGATTTTCAGATTTCCCAACATCCCATTACCATGTTTTCTTTCCATGCAGTTGTTATTTGGCATTGAACTCTGTCACTATTCAAAAAGCACTGTGTTTTGGCATTTGGTTCTCCCAGCTCTCTCTTAAGAGCCAACTGCTGTAATTTTATTATTGCCCCCAGAAATAGGTTCATCAGAACCGCTTGAACCAACTGTTGTCTCTGAAAGAAATATGCTCTGCTAAATGCATTCATGTTCAGATAACGACACTCCAAAATTTACTCTGTCTCTCTGCTCCAACCCACTGTGTTTTAAGCATCTCAATGGTTCATATGTCAATGTGTGCTTGTTTATCAATTGCGCCTGTGTGCACGTCTGGCCAGGAGCAAGGCCATCCCCCATTTTTTCTGGCACTGTCTGAGGAGTTATGTTCAACCTCATGTGTTGTAGAATAGTGCTCCTCCACCTTGGATGTGTGCTGGAAGCACCTGTGGGTCTCTGCACGTACAAATGGACTGGGGGTGCAGGGTGACCTGGGAGCACGTGCAGATGGGCAGGGGGTGTGGGGTGACCTGGGAGCACGTGCAGATGGGCAGGGGGTGTGGGGTGGCCTGGGAGCACGTGCAGATGGACTGGGGGTGTGGGGTGGCCTGGGAGCATGTGCAGATGAACTGGGGGTGGGGGGTTATCTGGGAGCACGTGCAGATGGACTGGGGGTGTGGGGTGGCCTGGGAGCACGTGCATATGGGCAGGGGGTGTGGGGTGGCCTGGGAGCATGTGCAGATGAACTGGGGGTGTGGGGTGACCTGGGAGCACGTGCAGATGGACTGGGGGTGTGGAGTGGCCTGGGAGCACATGCAGATAGAGTGGGGGTGCGGGTGGCCTGGGAGCACGTGCAGATGGACTGGGGGTATGGGTGGCCTGGGAGCACATGCAGATAGAGTGGGGGTGCGGGTGGCCTGGGAGCATGTGCAGATGGACTGGGGGTGTGGCGTGGCCTGGGAGCATGTATAGACTGGGGGATGTAGGGTGGCCTGGGACCCTGCATTTCTCTCATGTTCCCAAATGCTCCTGTTCCCAGGACCAGACTTTAAATATCATGGGCTGGAGGAGCTGAATAAAATTTGTAAAACCACATTCTACCATTTTCTAGAACATTTTAACCTCTTAATTTCTTTCTTTCTTTTTTTTTAAAGGGTCTGGCCGTGGTTCTAAGTTCCAAGTTAGTGTCATGTAGTGTTCTTCCCTGACCTTCCCTCTGGGATTTTCCTGCAGTGCCACAGCGTGGGGGCCCAGCCCAGCAGCTTAGACAGGGAGAAAGCCCACATCTATCAGTTAAGGAGTCTGTGAATCCTGGGATGGCAAGAGAGAAAAAGTAAGGGAGAGTGGGTGTAGCCATGAGCAGGGGACCCCAGTCTCTCTCCTGGTTACCTTCATAAGCAGAAGACAATCGCTGTGGGCTGGGGATCTCCACTCACCTCCCAGGTGGTTCCCTATGTCTTGCGGTATGTGTGTGGCTTTATTTCCTTCCTTCCTCCCTCCATAGTCCTCCCACCCGGCACAGCCAGGGGCCAGGGTTGTGACACCTTGCCAGGAGGCCTGAGTTTCTCAAATTCTGTACTGCCTGCCTGAGACCCCCTCAAGGAGGGGGCGGCCCTGTCCTGGTGAGTCAGCCTGCTAGGGTGCCTCTGTGGGAATCTCGTGTCCTGCGTGTTCTGGTGCAAACTGTCGTGTCCTGGTCAAGCCTTGGGGACGGTCTTGGCACGCCTTTGTGGGAGGGTCTGACATGGGCCTGGCAGCACCTGACTGATGTTTCTGGATCTACCTCGAAGTTCATGGCCTCCACACCCTGGCAGAGCTACCTGCAGGACGCTGTGCTCTGCTTCTCACCCGCCGTCTCGCGGTTCCTAGCAACCAGGAGAGCCAGAGTTGTGTCTTTCATTAATGCTCATATTCACTAAAATGAGAAAATGAACAGGTTATGCTATTTCAATCTCCTACTTGACAGAACAGTCTAGAGAAGACTCATGTTCATCCACTGACCCTTAATATTGTCTTTAATTTTATTTCAAAGGAACTTGTAATTTACTTGATTTCAGAACTGTGGGCATGAAATCATCCTCTGAAAACATCGCAACTTGCAATAACACAATGAAAAGAGAATGACACGTGCGAGCACAATCCAATGCTTGTTCATTCATCCAGCCAACACCACAGAGCACTCGCCCAGCGTAAGCACTGAGCCAGGAGGCAGGTGAGAGGGGAAGATTCCGGAGTGTTCTCTTCTCCTAAAGAGCTTGCGGTCAGCTAGGGGCTGTCTGCGCTAAGACCTGAGTGAGGTGGTGCAGGAGGCAGAGGAGGGATCAACCAGAGGACTAGGAAGTCGGGACGGGTCCGCCGGGCCGTGCAGGCACTAGTTTGGCTTCTTGCTCCTGCTATGAGAAGGCTGCCTTTAATATGAGTGGGCTTTACATTTTGATAATTTGGGGGAGGCAAAGCATGTCGTGTCCTGAGGTAGTCACAGCTACGCTCTGCTAATCTACCTGTGTGCCCCGTGATGCTCAGAAGCCCTGTCATGCCTCTTGTCTATACCCTGAGACAAGCCCCGCAAGGCTGTGGGAGGCTATGCCTTCACTTTACTGCTACCGTCCTTGTCAGGCCTGTGTGTGTGCTGGCGTTTCACCTATAGTGTTTTTATTTTCCTCTCATTTGGTTGCTAGGAAAGAAAGAAAGAAAGTAATGGTATAATTGGCTGTCTTCCCATCTAAGGATGCAGGACCCAGAAACTCGCTTTCTCTCATCACCACCAAAGGCACAGGCCCTTCCCCAAGGCCTGTGCGGTGCTGAAGTGTGTGTTTCTTTGCGCATTCACACCCCTTCCCTCTGTGCCCCTGGGGGTGTGCAGTGGGCTATCTGGCTTCCACGGGACAGCCCAGCGATGGGCAATCTGCTGTTATCCCGTCATTGCTTCGTTACTGCCATGTTACAGGCACCTGTACAGCACAGGGTCGGGGGTAGACACGTTCCGCTCTCAGTAATGTGGCGTTTCCCCAGGACCAGTTTACATTAAGTTCCAGGAAGCAAGCTGATGAAGGTGAACTGAGCACCACCAGTACTTGTCCCCACCAGGCAGACGTCCCACCGTGAGAGCTGTTTTTGGAGATGAACGTGGTCCTGGACACAGTGTACCTGCTGGCAGGGCTGCTCTGGGCCCCTCTCCCCTGGTCCTGTTAATTTGTCCCTTACCAGCAGGACTTGCAGCTTCGTCTCACAGAGATGAATTACTTGGGTCTTGCTGCACCCTGTGAGGAAGGCGCCCATGATTCCTCCATGGCACGGGATGGAAGTCTGGCTCAGACGGGGATGTGGCTCCTTCCAGCCATAGTGCCAGATGCCACACACGGTGATGTAAGTCCCTCAAGGCCATGCGGGTGGTGGCTGCTCCGTGGGTGCACACTCCGGTCTCGGCCCTGCCAGCTGCTCTGTGAGCGCACACTCCGGTCTCGGCCCTGCCAGCTGCTCTGTGAGCGCACACTCCAGTTTCTTCCCTGCCTATTCCTGGCCCACCCGGACAAGCAGGGTCCTCAGGGTGCTGCCTCTCAGAGGCAGGGGGGTCTGGACACCTATTGTGTGGTTCACAGTGTGTTCAGGACAAGGAAGGTGCCCTCTGCATCTCTGCATCCTTAACTAGCACTCCAGGGCCCCTCAGTGACTCCCAGAGGGGAGAACCAGTCACAACCCACTCTGAAAATACCATTATTCACAGGCAACAACAACAACACAGATTAAATTTGACTTCATCAGAATTAAAATTTGTGCATCAAAGTTTTGCACAAGTTTGATGTGATCATTTATATCAAGGGGCACAAACAACAGAGTCCAAAGGTAGCCCGTGGGGACAGGAGAAAATATTTGCATGTCATGCATCTGATAAGGGGTAGTTATACAGAATATATAAAGAACTGTAACTCAGCCAGAAGCTCAATTAAAAGATGGGCAAAGGACTTGAGTAGACATTTCTCCAAAGATATACAGGGGCCCATCCATAAGCACACGAAAGTGGCTCCACGTCACCAATCCTTAGGGAAATATTAATAAAGACTCAGTGAGATGCCACTTCACACTTACCAGGACACTACTACAAAATGAAACAAAGCAGAAAAAGAAAGTGTCAGCCTTGATGAGGTTGAACCTTCGTGCACTGTAGCTGGGGGTCTAAAACAGAGCACAGGGCGGTGGCTCTTCAGAAACTCAGGCAGATTTCCTGTGAGGTCCAGGAGTTCTGCTACTGAGCACGTGCCCCCAAGAACTGAAAGCACAGACCCGGGTGTTTGTTCCTAGGAGCCTCGTTCACAACAGTCAGCAGTACAGACAGCCCCAAGGGCATCAACAGATGAAGGCAGAAACAGTGAACAGACACAGGATGGAAAATTGTTTAGCCCAGAAGAGGAATGAGATTATGTCACAAACTATGACACGGACACAGATGAACCCTGAGGATGCTGTGAAATAAAGAAGCTGCTCACAAGACAGAGACTCATCCGAGGCCCCAGAGCTGTCAAGGTCAGAGAGGCAGAGAATGGGCAGTGGGTGCCAGGGTAGCGAAGGGGACAGGGAAGTTTTGGTTTGGGAAGGTAGGAAAGTTCTGGAAATGGCTGGCAGTGATGGCAGCACAAGGGCCTGAATATACTTAATGCCACTGAGTTGCATGTTTAGAAAATGGGGATATATTATTATAAGTCACAAAATATCATTTTGGAGAAAGTTGGTGTTGGTTGCTGGCTGGCCGACTGGCCGGCATGGACACCATCTCTCACCAACACAGAGCTTCCCTGGTGGTTGTGATTCATCCCTTATAACAAAAAGGGAAACACAGGGCAAAGGAGATTCTCAGGTTATTTTGCTCAGATTTCATTCTCAGATATCCTAAGAGTTGTCTCAGACGTGGATTATTACTTTTGGAAAATATATAAAAGTGCGATAGAATCTGGGGTTGGAGGGACCTTAGGAGGTCCTGCGTCGCCTTTCCCCGTGTGCAGAGACCGTATCACTTAAATTACCCCAGGTAGAGGAGAATTTATTCTTCTTAGGAAAAAGGTATGTTCTTACCCATTTCAATTAAGCTTTTCAGTGACAGGAGAATATTCTATACAGTTCCTCAAACAGTCACTTTGTTCCAAAGAACATGTGTGAGGGCCCAGCGTGGGCATAGCCCCTTGGGGGCCCCAGTGTGGACGGGTCCTGCATGGCGGAGCACTCGGGGCAGGGTGGGTGCGGGCATGGTTCACCCTCTTTCCGGCTCCCCCATGAACTGAGAAGGCGCCTGGTAACCACCTTCTAGGTGAGGGCATTTGCAAACTTCAAAGACCAACATCACCCTGCCTCTCTTCCTCCCGCTGACCAGATTCTTTCCCGTGTCCTTCCACACGCTTTCCTAACTATTCAGCTTCTTTTCAACCCTCCCAAGGCTGGGAAATGCTACCTGCGCCCCCTTTGCTGTCACCCACTGTGTCCTGGACAGGCCCTGCTGTCTGCTTCAGACATAATGGGATAAATGCGTAAGCTGTGCGGTTATTAAGATGGACCGGCTGCTGGCCTTCTAGTAGCCCCAGAACACTTCCAGAATTTGCCAAATTGACCAATTTTATCTATAATTCCAGAGGTCACACAATCTTCCAGGAAACCAGACGTGAGGGTTGTGGTGTGGTCAGCCTTTTGTTTAGGGTCTATCATCTTCTGAGAGGTGAAGCAAATAGACGCCTTGTCTACAGACTGGAAAGACCTTGGGCCCCCAGTACCCGCTGTTCATTTGTTAATCTCTGTCTATGTTATGTTGTCATCCGATCACTGATCAAAAGCCTGTGTAGCCTGGACCAGAAGTGATTCTTGGGGGATGCAATGGTTTACCAGCTGGGCTTGTCACTATATTCCTGGCTCCATCCATGAGCAGTCACTCTGACTCACATAGTAACTTACCCGAGAGTCTCATTTTCACGCCTCTGAGACAGAGCAGGCCCCACTCTAGAGCCAGAGAAACTGAGGCCTAAAGAGATTGTTCCCAAATAAACCAAACTCAAACCCTCGTCTTTGCACTTGAAGTATATCCATCATTCCATTATAGTCAACACTGACATGAGAACACCAGGGCTAAAGTAGGGTCACAGGTGCGGTTGTGAGTGCGGGGGCATGTGCAGGACCCCCAGGATGCTCCCAAGTGGGGTGCTTATGTCTCCCCGTTACTTCCTCTGGATAATTTGCAAGGAAACGCAGAGGAGTGGATATTGATGTAAAGATTGAGCGAAAGCCATTATAATATGCTGCCTGTAGTTGAACTGTTTAATCTGTCATTGCTATCTGTCACGTTGCTTGGTGATTGTAAGAATTACCAATGTATAAAGCTGGAGTTTCTCCGTGGGTGATAATTGACCAGATTTGTATTTCTATTCATGGGTTTTTAAAAAGAAGGTAAAAGTGGGCTGTGTCCTAGTACAGCATTTGATTGTGTTGATAAATGTGATAATCAGGTTTGGATGTACAACAAAATGCCTCCCACAAACGGCATGCTGGCCCAGCCTCCCGGGTGCTTGTAACCTTATAAAACCTCAGCCCATTTTCCCCAAATTACTACATTTATTGTGCATGTATTATTTCAACTATAGTACTAGAATTATTTGTTCTAAAAGAAAGTTTTAAATGAAGAGTCATTTAAGAACACAGGTTTTGTTTCCTTTGCTCCGTCCTTTCCTTCTGAGTCAACGCCCTGGGAACTGAGCTCCACCGAGCAGAACGCCTCTGAAGCACAGAAGGGCCTTCCTGGGCTGGGCCGTGGGGGTCTGCTGAGCATTCCCCAACCCCAGAGCCACCAGCGAAGCTTGTGACAACTGCCCTCGTATCTGGAGCTCAAGCAGACCACTCATCCAGGGCGCCCAAGCTTGTGGTTGGTCCGTGGTGAAACCTCCAGGCCTCAGATGTGTCCAGACATGTGCAGATCTGGTCCCTACCACTATGGAACGTTCCCCTGGGACAAGCCCCTGCCTCCTTCCTCCTCACATCTGACTCTGGGGAAGGAAGTGATACCAAGTACCATGTGGATTTCCCCCGAGGGGCTGAGAGGCTCCCTAGAAAGCAATCGGCTCTCAGAGCAGCCAGACCAATGGTCTGGTGAATTGGTAATGCTGCTGATGAGTGACGGTGATGGTGGCATTCTTCCTTCAGCTTTGCATCTTGGTGGTACAATTTCACAGCAGAGTGCAGGAAAAGCACGCGTGAAAGTGGATCATGTGAGCAGAGCTGGGTCCCATTCTTTGCCGCAGACCTGTTTGGGGTCTTCGCATCACCTTTGCGTGTTTGGGTGGTGCTGTTTGCGGATGATGGGCCTGGAGGCTTGGGTGGTGATTCGGGAGGAGACACCCACCTGTGCTTGTGACAGGTGGTTGTGTCTCCTCCCAGGCTGGCCTGTGAGGATGGAAGTCACTCAGAGCTTGTGGAGATTCAGTCCCAGAGCACCGTTAAGCACACGCAACAGGGATTCCTTGCTCTCCATCAAGCACCCACCTTCCTAGGAACCCGCCACCCTGTGCTCTGGTGCTCCAGCTGCCCTATCGGCTCCCAGGGGAGGCTTTTCAGGCAAGAATTCAGCAGCAGCAGCCGCCGCTCTGAGCCCTCAGCCTGTTCTCTGGAAGCCTGACGTTTGCGCTGGTGTCACATTCCCGTCCTGGCTCCTTCTTCCCTGTCTTCAGGTCCATCTGAGAGGGCAGAGACAGATCCGACGGAAACACTTTGTTCTTCTGCCTTGCAGGGAGCACAGAACAGTGGCTATGTGGCAGCTGATCTCCTGTCTCTGTGCCTGTGACTGTCACCCTGGTGTCTAAGGTCCTGGCCAGCAGGAGGCTGAAAGCAGAACCTGGGGGTGGGGAGTGCACCCTTCCCGACTCCAGATCATCTGGAAGTTCTTTTCTTCAGGAAACAAACTAAAAGCACAAACTGGCTCTCCACGTTTCTCTGGGTGCCTTGAGAAGGCTTTGAGGCTCAAGGACAGGCCCGGACTCCTGGGCTGGGCGTCCAGAGTGGGGGCCCAGCCACTGCAATTGAAACCGCAGCCCATGTGCCAGCTGGGAACCATTCACAACCTGGATACCTGGGCTCCCCTCCGCTCCACAAGCACCTGGGGCCTGCTGAGGGGAAGGCTGGGGGGTAAAGTGAAGAGGAAGGCCCTGTCCCCAGCACGGCAGCCCCATGTTGGCTCCAACCCCAACTGTGGCTGAGACGAGATGAAATGTGCGGAATAGTGGCAGAGGGATCACAGATGCATCATGGGGCGGGAACGGCAGAGGGACCACAGGTGCATCATGGGGCTGGGAGGGGCTCCAAAGGACATGAGAGAGGTCCTGGCTGGCCAGCTGGGACTTGGTGAGGAGGAACAGCGGGGATGTTCTGAGGGAGGGAGGAAGCCTCCAGAGCCCAGCAGGGTGGGCACAGAGGCTGCAGTGTGGATGTGCAGACTTTGGGGCCACAGTGGGGGCATTGCAGGCTCGGCCTCTGTGTCCCCCAGGGGCACTCACTGCCTTGAACACTCCCAGAGCTCCTCTCCAGGTGCTGAAGGGGCAAGTATAGATGGGGCTGGTGTCAGGGCTTGCCTGGGGCCAGCCACGTCATGTGGGTTTGGTTCCAGGCAGTATGAAGCTGAGGAAGGTTTTATTCAGAACTGTCAGCAACAAAAACTCCTTCAGGGTCTTATGTGTTTAATTTGATTATCAAATTCTTTTCCTATAATGTGATAGGCCAGCACTTAACACCCAATGCTGTCACACGGCAGTCAGCTGCTCTTCCTTCCTGTTAGGGATGTATGGGGAGCCATACATTTTGTTTGGTCAAAATCCCCTATGAAGGGACTTGTTTTCCAGCCTCTTACAGCATTGTTGACTCTTTCATAGCAAGCACCTTAATAGATTACAGGTGAGCCATGGTGCCCTTAATTGACCGCCCTGGGCTGAATTGTGCCTATCCCTAAAAGATAATGAAGTCCTAATTCCCAGTGCCTGCAGATGTGACCTTATTTGGAAAAAGGATTTTGGAAATGATCAAGTTAAGCTGAGGCGATTGGAGCGGCCCCCATCCCATAGGGCAGCCCTATCTGTGTAAAGGCGCCAGAGACAGACCCAGGAAGATGAAGGGCGACATGAAGACCCAGGACGAAGATGGTCCTTCACCAGCCAATGGACAGCTGAGGCCACCAGAGCAGGGAGAGCGGCTAGGACAGCTTCTCCCTCACGGCCCTCATGGGAACCAGCCCACAAAACCTTGGACTTCAGGCCTCCAGCACCTCTGTGGTTGGAGCTGCCCAGGTTGTGCTGCTCTTCCATGGTGGCTCCTGCAAAGAATACACTGACTGTTAAATCCAGAGGCACAAGCCAGCTTGTCAAGGAGCTAACTGACACCATGGTCACGTGGAACATTTGAAGAGGAAGGCCCTGTCCCCAGCATGGCAGCTCGTCTGGCTCCCTCGCCATGGCTGCTGAGTGTTTGCCCTCCAGAGCATGCCGTCCAGGGATGGGGCGTTTCCAGGGTCTCCAGAACATCTCAGTAGCGGTCACTGTGAAGAAACCTCTTGTGGGAGGCATGTTCTATGTTTAGACTATATCTGTGCAGTCTCATGGAGAAAGTGACCACATTTAATTGTGATCTCTTGGTCCAACTGGAGCATAGCAGGGGGACAGGGATCCTGGGGTTTTGGAGAGAAATGCAGGATGTCAGAGAAAACACAGGGCAGATACGGAGGCTTCTGTGGGTGGTGCCAGAGCTGGCGGCTCCCACTTCTCCTTTAAACGTCTGATCTTTCGTGAGCTGAGCTATGTCCTGTGTGATGGCTCTTCATCCAACTGGCTATTTTTCTGCCTTTATTCTGTCAATGTTAAAGAGCTCAGCTATGATCACTTTCAGTTACATGGCTTGGAAAACCCTGATAATTAGATTTAAGTCATAAAATATGCTAATGCATGCAGATAGTAGCAGGATAAAGATTTCAAAGGCACCATAATGTATTCTCCCCTTGGCAGAAACAATGCAGGGCTGTGTAGATAATAGGTTAGACGCTGCCACGCGCTTCAGGAGTATTGAATAAAAGGAGGCTGAGACCCTACCAGGGGCTGTGGCTGAGAATCTGAGGGCGAGGATCATTGCTGGGGCTAACAGTTCCCATGTGGGAGCTCTTACAGACCCTTCTGAGTCTGTTCAGCGCCGTTTGCTCACCCGTTGCCGTCGAGGGTTTGCCCTCCAGAGCACGCCGTCCAGGGATGGGGCGTTTCCAGGGTCTCCAGCCTGAATTTGCCCTTGGGGGGCTACTCATGGGCAAGTAGAAGCCACTTGCTGGGTTACATGGGGCTCATGGAGGAGAGAGGAAACACCCCACAAAACAGACCGCTGGTGTGCAGGGGACCCCCGTGTGCTCCTGGACCCTGTGGGCCTCTGGCTGGGAGTCTGGGAGCAGGCTGTGGGTAGTGTGCAGGGGACCCCCGTGTGCTCCTGGACCCTGTGGGCCTCTGGCTGGGAGGCTGGGAGCAGGCTGTGGGCAGAGGGCTCCTGTGAGCAGGTTTTCTGGTGGAAGAAGTGGACAGGCCCTGGGATTAGGGAGTCAGCCTAGGCACACCGGCAGCCATGCTGAGAAGGCTAAGAGGACCCCAGACCTGTGTAAGGACATGGTGGGAATCCCTGGCTGAAGACAAGTTCTGGACAGTGTTCTGTAGCCTGTGGTGATGTTTCATGAGAATGTGCCCACGAGGGTGGATGACAAGGGGACTCACACAGGGAAGGAGTGGTGGGGGAGAGTGATGTAGGGAAGGTGCCTTGGGGCATCCAGGCCCCTGGGACCCAGCACCAGCTCTGTGGGGCTGCGTGGCTGTGAGTAGTGGACTCCTCTCTCTGCAGTGCCACTGTCCCCGTCTTCCCAGGGAGGACAGGGGGTGTCCTGGAGCCGGCCTTCCATCCTGGGCTGGAGACATGTCCAGGCCAGTCTGCTCACAGATGTGAGCCTGAGTTGGTGCCATACGCATTCCAGATTTAACACGCACTAAATATTCAAACCAAAAGCTCAGATGTTTATAGAAGAGTGAGGCCTGCCCTGGCTGCCGTGCCCTGGCCACTGTGCCCAAAGTCTCAGCCCACCTCCCGTCCCTGTCTCCCTGAGTCCTTCTGTAGTGACAGCCTGAGTACCCCTGCCAGTGACGTGCTTGGTCACTGTGCACCCCACCCCATCCTGCCAAGTAAAGCACAGACTTGGGAGGGGTGTTCTGAACACTGATGGGGCCCAAGTGCTTAACAGCCCACACAGAGCGGGGCTCACTGTGGTGAAGGTGGGAGATGAGGACGGGCAGCCCACCAGGTCCACACCACAGGGGCTCTCCGGCCACCCCCAGTCTCATTCCAGAGCAGGGACGGACACCAGCTGCTGTGTTTCACATTTATCAGGATCCTGGCTCCCGGGACAGGCCCACGGCCAGAGAGCCTCACTGCCTGTGGACTCCACAGGGCGTCAGCTGTTCAGATCAGTAACCGCTGCCCTTTAGGACAGAGGACAGCCCAGGGTCAGCCAGAGGCCCTTCTGTTGGCTCCTGCCCTGCAGTCTGACTTCCTATTGAGCTAGAAAGAGAAGCTTGGAGAGTCACTTGCCCTGATACATGGACAGGAGGCTTCGGTCGGCGTTTTTCTTGCTTCGAATAAAGAACTGAGAATATTGTTTTCAATGTGTTAATATTTAGTTTCATCCAGATACATTTTTCTTCTGTTCCTTTAATGGAAATGGTCAGATTTCGCATTCCACTGGCTGAGTGTGTGCTTCCTGAGGGCAGGTGTGACCTCCTACCGTCCTCTGGACTTCAGGGTGAGTGAGCCAGTGGAAATGACAGGCACTTTCCAGAATGCAAACGACTGCACCCCAGGACTGAAGGTGATCGATCACCTGTGCAGTTCCAGAGGCCTCACGTCAGTTACCGCACATCTTTGTCTTGCCTTTTGGCCAATTCAAATCCTACAAAATTAATTTTTATCATACTATGCAACAGAAAAAGTTTATTTTTCAGGCATAGCTGTGATTGTTTTGAAATGCCATTCTGTCTCTCTGTTAAAGTTTAATTATCTGTTATAAATAGCATCTGTGGAATTAATGTTGCCCAACTTGTTTTGGAATAGAAATGATCAAATATTTGGTAGCAAGAATGCCAAGTGATCACAGTTACATCAAACACACAGCTTTCTGCTGTGGCTGCCCTCACAAGAAACCCTCCAGAGAGGATCTCAGAGGACCTCGTTTTGAGGCCCACTCACAGGCTGTGACGTGGGTGCCACGGGCCATGACTGAGTTTCCTCCCAGGTCATAAATCCCAGCCCTCCCGACGGGGCCCTGCCCCACTGACTGGGCACTGGGCCCGCGTGTCCTGGAGTGTGGTCTATAGGTCCTTTCTCGATGGGCTGGCCTCCTTAGACATTGCCCTAGCCTAGACTGAGCGTGGTTGGCCAAGGAACCTTGGAAACTTTGCCGTGAAGACTAAAACTATCCAGAAACTTCCAGGGCCGTCACCAGAGCAGCCCTTAGGTTTACTGGCCTGTTTGGGGTTTTCCCTCTGCCTGCACCGTCCCACAAGGCACAGGGTTGGGGCTTTGGGTGTGACATTATTTTTCCAAGATGTTCTTTCTAGAAAGGTGCCATTTCATGTCTGCTTCCCAGAGGAATGGCTACATAGGGGAGAGTGCGTTGAGTGGAATTTCACTTCTGATATACACAGTCTGGAAAGGACATGGAATAAGTAGGAAGGAGAGGGGGAAAGGGGACTGAGGAGAACTCAGCAACCAGGTGACAGCGGCAAAGCTGAGAAGAATGCAGACAAGGTGTTGTCAGCGTTCCTGGCTGGAGAGAATGGCCCTGGCGGGTCTTGGGGGACACACACCTCGTCTGTGCAAAAGGGGCACTTTCCCAAAGCTCCTCTGTGCTAAATGCAGAAACATTGAGGGTTTGTGCACTAACTTTCTACGGCACCAAAGGCTCAAGGGTCCCAGGCCATGCTCTTTTCTGAAGGAGCCAGTCCGGGGCCAGGCTGGGCAGTGTGTGCCCCTTCCAGCCACTGGCTCGACAGGGTGTGGGACCCAGCCCGGCCACGCTGCTGTGGCCCTGGATGCTCCCTGCACTCATGTAGAGGGCACCTTCTTTGCCCTTTACATGCACATCCACCTGGGAGGCACCAGAGCCCGGAGCCCTTCCCTCGGTGACAGAAGGGCCCTGTGATGCTGGCCCTGCAGGGCACCAGGGCAAGAGCACACAGGCCACACTGAGTCCTCAGTAAGATGCTGCTCTAGTCTGTGTACAGATTGAACACGAACCATGACCTGTGGCTGTCCCAATAAGGTTCTCCCCCAATCTTCTCCTCTCGTCAGAGCACAGCCCCCGGCCTCCTGCAATAGGTCAGCTCCCCGGGGATGCGGCATGCACCCTCTGCCTCTTCCTCCTCCTTCTTTTCCACATCCTGCCTTTCAGAGCAGACAGATCTGAGCTAAGCACGCAGTTTCCCAGGGTCCCCTCACAGCACCTGTGAACCTCGCTGGCTCAGTCTCCTCCTGTGCGTTTCTGGTCACTGATGCCCGTGCAACTGGACTTTGTTTCTTTAAACCACTGATAACGATGGTTTGATCGTTATCTCCACCTCTGAGTCTCAGTCGAGGTGGCTGGGTGCCCTGTCATTATCTTGGTCACGTGCTCTTGCCCACTTTAGCCCTAATCTCATTATCTTTCATTTTTCTCCACTTAATTGCGTTCACACTTGCCCACTTGGAGCCCGTCCCCGCTGAGTGAGCTTGGGCTTGTCACCTTGGTCTTTGTGTCTAGTGAATGTCATCACGGGGGTGCTCACTGTCCTGGTGTCCTTCTCAGAGGACAAAATGACCCTGTCCTGACCTTACTCCAGGGCAGCCTCTGGCTATGTTTCCGAGACCGTTTTCCTTCCTAGTGCGGCAGTGCGGCTCCCGGCCTGTCTGCCTCCAGTGTGCAGCAACTCCTCTGGGACGCGCCACCGAGCGGCAGTTCAGGTGACCCCTCTAGGGCCTTTTATACTCTTGTCTTTCATGTCTTCATAGCAAACCAGAAAACCTCAACTTTAAGGCAATATTCTGCGTTGTGAAGTACCACAAAGGAATTCTATGAGTTTGTCTCAGCTGTCCTTGTTGTTTATTAACGTGAGTCTATTTCTTTAGGGCAGCACAGAACTTAAGGCTGTTCCATGGAGAAAATGCTGTAAGCCGGCTGGTGACTCGCCGCTCTGTGCGGGCGACACACCTGTGCACACTGTCTCTGTGGGCTAGAACATGCATAGTCACTGTCAGTAAGACACTACTCCAGCGTCTATGAAATAGGCGTGTCCTATCTTCCAAGTAATCCCTAAAAATCAGACGTGCGAGTGGGGGTTTCTGGTCTTCCCTGCAGGGTGGGGTGGATCTGTCTGTGGTGAAGCCTCATCTCCCTGTCCCTGTGTCGACAGGATTCTGATTTCCTTCACTCACCGTCCTCCTCCCCTGGGAAGTGTGTATATTGTTGTCATCTGCTCCAGCCCCCTTTGTAAATGATGAGAGAAAATATTAATTGATTTTTTTAAGGAATTAATTGTCATTGCCAAGTTTCAGAATCCTGATTCTCTTTCTCAGGGACTCTGGCTCCACAAAGTTGCATTAAACTGCATAGTTTATCTTCACATGCATGAGGCCTTCCCTTCCTTTCCAAGAATGGCTATTTCACCTTTTTTTTAATTTTTAAAACTCACTGTGAAGTAATTTCCTCATTCTGCTCTGTCCTCGCGTGTTCTACCATATAGGTGTCTCTTTCTTAGAATTCATCATTTTCAGGTAATAATGACACTTATATAGTGCTTTCATCTTCAAAGTGCTCCACAAACTTAGGGAGGTTTAATTGTCTTGCCCTTTGGAGCACGGCTGGATCAGCTACCAGAGGCCCAGACGCTGCCTCGGAGGCACGGGGAGGAGGTGCCGGAGCCTCGCTAGCTTCTCTCTGACCCCCACTTAATTCCACAGGCCTGGAGCCTTCTCTGCTAGGGCGAGAGGACAGCCGCGTCCTCAGAGGCTGGCTGCAGAGCACATGCACACATTTCACCCTGTTAAAACCGTAATAGATTTCTAAGCCCCACACCTCAGGGCCATCAGCAGGAGACGCAGCACAGTTACCACTAAGGAAGATGGGAATGGGCTGCCATTTAAATCTCTCTCTTGCTCACACCAAGCAGCCAAGCTGGTGCAGAAGAAGAGCTTCCTAGAAGTTCTCAGCAGTGATCAGCAGTGGGCAAGATGCTGTCTTACACAAGGGCCAACTCACCATTCCAGCACGAGCAGCCTTCTGGTGTGGTACTGTGGATTCATTGCCTGTGCCAGGCTGTGAGCTTGGTTGCAGCTGCTGCAGATGAAGACACTGTGGCTCATTTAATAATCTCTTAGGAAGCAGGCAACGTCCTGGCCAGAAATGGAGGGTTAACAACGCATCGTCATTTTGGGCTACTTCAACTCATGCTTTCCCTAAGGAGGCTTTATTTCAAATAAATACCATGTCACCTCACTGGAATCCTCTGACCTTTTCTCCCCTCAAACTGCCTTGCCCAGGGCCTGAGCTATTTGTGTTTCACCCTCGTCTCTGTTCTAACTTCACTTGTGAGACCTTAATAATAAGTATAAATACATAACCAAGAGTCCAAGAAAACAATTGCTAGTGACTATTTCTACTGGCACCTCTTGAGCTACATTTTAAAAGCTGGTCTATTTAATAATCCATTTTCTGAAACCTCATTGGGGAGGTGCATTGGGGAGCACTTACTCATCTGTGGAGGACAACAGCATTTAGGAATGTATCAGTAACTTCAGAACTGCCAAGTTGTAAAGGCACTTGTAAATCATCAAAGAACAATTAAATGATGTTCAGGTTAACTTTATTGCTAACTGTATCTTCATCCCACCATCTTGGAAATTAGGAATTCAGTTCCAGTACACCTGTAACAGCTTATTAACCAGACCTTCTTGTGTGTCTCACATACTGTGTACATTGACCAGTGCATGTCAGAATGAACCAGTCACAGATGGTGCCTGTCCCACGGAGCTCACAGCACACCAGCGGCTCTCGGGGCTCAGCATCACTCCTGATATCAAGGTAGACCTGCCTGTATAACAGAATGGCTTTGTAGCCCTGGAAAGTCACATAGTTGGAGACTCAATGACCAGATGGGTCCCTGCACATGACCTGTGATTAAATTGCTTGCAGAGGCTATAAGTGCATTGCAAAGTTTATTGATTTCCAAGAAAATAATAATTGTCTTGACCTTGTGGCTGTTCAAATGGGATTAAATAATTCTTCCCAGCAGGACCATGAGAAAAGCAAACCACTTTCTTTCCTTACCCAGATTTGCTGAACTTAGCTACAAGGTGCTCATTGACCCTGTCTGTGTTGGGCACAAGAGTAATGATGCTGAGATACTTTTTTCCAAAGAGTCTTGACTGCAAACACATCATCTTTTCTGATGCATTTATCCCTGCAACTGTGAGCCCTTGTCACTGAATGTCCTCAGAATCTAGTCTCATTCAGGCTCCTAATTAGCATTAATTAAGTGCCAGGCGCTGGTTTATAATTCTGAGCAAAGCTGGGCACAGCCCTCATGACCTATTGGGTAGTGGTATTCTAGGAGTAGCACTGGCCGTGTGCGTGTGTGTACATGTGTGTGTGCATGTGTGCACACATATGCCTGCGTGTGAGAGAGAGAAGGTATTGGTATGAAGGGAAGGCAGTCCACAAGCATGTTTATGATTTGGGCTGAGTAAAGAAAAAGAAGAAAAACATGCTGTCTTTTGAGGGACAGGAAGCTGAACATAGTTTAGTTAGAAATACCGGCCCCCCGGCTCAGTGGAGGAGAAGAGCCCTGGACTACCCCTAAACTCTAAGGTGAGAAGTAATCACCCTCCCAGAGAAGTCCTCCGAGCGGGAGGGCAGAGTCCCAGGGGAGCACTTTGCTTCCAGCACCTATAGGTCAGATCAGTCTCTGCCCATGAGGGGCTAGGAGGAGCTGGCCAGGCACGGCCCCAGGGGCAGGGTTAGAGAGTTTGGCCCCGAGGCCTGGAAGTCTCGAGCAGTGTCAGAGTGGGCCTGGTTGGTGTGGCCCGAGTTGCAGTTGTAAGCTCACCATGGGGCCAGTGAGAACTGATGGGAGGAGAGGCGACAGCTCCTGTGGGAACCCGTGTTTCTGAGGACATTTCTGCATTTGGCAGGTAGAGTTTTTGTAGATAAACACTGCCCGTTCCTCACGCCCCATTCCCTCAGTGAAGTTGTGGCAAGAGTAACAGTTGCTGCACATGCAGAAACAGGCTGGGGTCTCTTGTCTGCGAGGGAGGGACAGAGTCTGCTGCCTCCTCACAGAATGGCCGGTAGTCACACCCGTGTCCCCACACTCTCGTCTCCTCCACCCAAACCACTGCTCCCATGCTGTGGTGGGCCTGCTGTCAAAGGGCCTCTCACTGCCCTCCTTCCCACATGCCTCGTCCAGAAGCAGCCGTCTCTCAGAGGCCAGCTAACCTGATGACCAGAGCCTTCCCTAGAGGGGAGGCTCGAGACAGGCTGCCCACCAGGGCTGCTGGGTGACACGCACCTTGCCGTCACTACTTTGAGTTCAGAGAGAACTTTTTGCCTGGCATACTGGGCTGCTGTAACAAAGCACTATGTTCTGGGCAGCTTGAAGCTACAGGAATTTACTCCGTCGCTATTCTGGAGGCTGGAAACCCAGCTGAGCTGGCTCCTTCTGGAGGCTCCGACCCGCCCAGGCCTCTCTGCTGCTTCTGGTGCTGCCGGCAGCCCTGGTCCTCCCGTCTGCTTTGTGTTCACTGGCTGTCCCCATGTGTCAGTCCTCTCAGCACTCACATTCTCACTGGTTATGGCCGACTACCCCAGGGTCAGATCCTGTGAGCCAATCTCATCTGCAAAGACCTGGTTACCAAGTAAGCCCTTGGGATGAGGATGTCGGTGTAGGAGACACACAATTCCACCCCTGTGGCTGGAGCTGGGGGCCCAGATGCTAGATGAGAACTTTTTTTTTTTTTTAATTATTTTTATTGTTAAATCATAGCTGTGTACATTAGTGCAATCAAGGGGTACAATGTGCAGGTTTCATATACAATCTGAAATATTCTCATCAAACTGTTCAACGTAGCCCTCATGGCATTTTCTTAGTTACTACATGGAGGCATTTGTATTCTAGAGATACTTTGAGCAAACATCAAAGACCGGAGACAGGCTCGGCCTTGAGGGGCTTATAACAGAGGCCAGACTCAACTTGCTCCCTCAGCATCAGCTGCAAGGGTTGACTCCATGGCACTGAGCACCAGGCCCTGCACTTGCCCTGCCATTGAACCCTGAGCAGACTGGTTGGTGTGACCTGACCACAGAAACCCCCCGGAGTGAGGGGCTTCCCTGCAGAGCTGGCTTCATTACTTGTGAATTCATGAGAATCGGTGTCCGTGGGCCGTGTAGCTGCTGCAGCCAACTACTGTGTGCCTGCTGCTGTAAGAATTTTAAAAATAAGCCTCTGACATTCCTCGCTGGGCCCACTTATAATGATAGAACCATTGGCTTCCATGCTGTTTTGATGGTGGGTTGAAAGCAGTTCCCAGCCCAAGGATGTTCCTATAACCAGAGTTTGCAATGTGCTTGCCAAAGGCAGACACTTCTCTGATGTGACTCCCTGCGTCCCTCCTCCTTGCCCTAAATCTCCCATTATATCCAGGTGTCTCCATGACACGTCCATCACCAGCTTGCTTGTTAAGGGAGTCACCTCAAAGGCCACTGTGTGGCTCATCGGATGAACTAAGTTCCTGTGCCACAGGGATGAGGCCCAGACCACCATCACTGGGGGCCTCATTTTGTGCCAACTATTTATCATCTGTCCGAAAGTCTGGTTTCTTTTTCTGCCACCAAAATGCACAGTAATTAGCGCACATGCTTTATTGGTGAAGAGGCTCCAAGTTTACATGAGGGGCTTGGAATCCCTCAGAGCTTCCTAGCTGGGGTGAGAGTGACCTGCAAAGGTTACAGCTGTGCCACAACCATGTCCTCCCCGCCAGCGCCCACCCCAAGGTCACCTAGCTTCTGGAATGTCCACACAGGCCCTCAAACAGCGGCTGGGCTGGTGGCTGGGCATTTCACCTGCTCAAGAAAGTCCTGGAACAGGGGATACCAGAGTCCAGTGTTGGTGATGTTTTTGTTGAGTTCTGAGGGTAGCCTTCAAGGACTGATCTGAGTGCTGCACAGGGTCCTGCCTCTTTCCCAGGAGACCACTGCACCAGTCACCGTTGACCAGGGCCCTGCTGTGTGCCAGGCTCTGCTCTGGGCCCAGGTGACACAGGTTCCCAGAACAGGGGAGAGTCCTGCCCAGGGAGAATTGACATGTAAGCAACAGAGGTGACGGAGAGTCAGAGGCAGCTGTGGGGATCGGAAGGCAGGCAGGGCAGCTCAGAGCAGGACGTGTCCTCCCGTACAGTGAGCAGGGGGCATCCCTAGGGGCCTACACTTGCCCTGGGACTTGATTGGTGAGAAGAAATCAGCATGGTGACGAGAGTGCACCAGGTGGAGACACCAAGTCGGTCGTCCTGTGGGCTCAGTGAACTCTGCATGTGGGAAGATCAGAGATGAGGACACCTCCCTGTAAAGGCCTCGACACTTACCTTGTTGAACAAAGACTTGGGCAAATCTGTCAAATGTTCTTTTCCCTGCCTGAGATCAGAAGTAGCACCAGTGGAAAGCCCAACACCCCCTGAAAGCACAGCTGACACCCCCGAACCCACATTTGACACCCCCTGAAAGCACAGCCAACACTCCCTGAAAGCACAGCCGACACCCCTGAAAGCACAGCTGACACCCCCTGAACCCACATTTGACACCCCCTGAAAGCCGACACCCCCTGAACACACATCTGACACCCCTGAAAGCACAGTTGACACCTCCTGGACACTCATCTGACACGCCCTAAATGTACAGCTGACACCCCCTGAATACACCATTGACACCCCCAAACATACACCTGATACCCCCTAAATGCACATCCCACGCCCTGGACACATACCTGGCACAGCCGAGGAAATCAAGTGCCAGCCGGGATCAACCCGCCAGGTGTAACCTGTCCATTTGTTCACGTCAGTACCCATTCGCCACGTTCCGTCCAAAAGCAAAGCCCGCTATATCACTATGTAAATGATGTGCTCAGAGATAGGCCGTGGAACACGGAAGTGAGATTGACAGTAATAATTTGTATTTGTGAGCTACTTTCCCTCCTCTGACCTCAGAAATGTCTTGACATAGTGTAAACGCGCGCATGTGTTTTACACACCCTTATGGCAGCCCCGTGGGGTAAAGTGGCTAATCACAGTAATAGCGGAGATGATTGCATCGCACACTTACTGACTGCTGGCTACAGCCAGGCCACACACTTGCAAGGCAAGGAGCGGTTGGTACTGTCAATATGTAGCAGGAGTGATAACAACAATAACTACAGTGAACTAGTTAGCATTATCCCCAGTCCCAGGGCTAACCACTACGCGGTGGGGCCACCAGTCATTTACTGCTGTCCATCAACTGTGACCATGTGCCAGGCCTGGTGCTAGGACCCGGTAAGGAACAAACTGGGCCACGTCTCTGTTCGTACAACTTAATTCCCTTTAAACTTCACAGTCACAGAGCAGACACTATCATAATTCTTCTTACACAGCTGAAAACCTGGTGTGGAGCCATTAAATAACCTGTTCAAAATCATATGCCTAATAAATGGGGTAGCCAGTGTTTCCCTGTAAAAGAGAACGCTCCAAAAACAAGTGACGAGACTGGTGAGTGGCAACTAATCCGAGGTGCCAGGGGCTGGTTGTGGCCAAGGCGAGAGAACGTGGCTCCTGAGGACTCGCCACCTGCCTGCCTCGCAGGGCGGAGAGGAAGACTGCTCCAGGGACAGGGAGAGGGCACGCCTTCCCACCAGGTCACTGCAGGGACAAGGGAGGGGACGTGAGCACCTCTCCCTCCTCACCTCGGGGACACTGGGAGTGGACGTGGGTCCCTCCCCCTCCTCACCTCGGGGACACTGGGAGTGGACGTGGGTCCCTCCCCCTCCTCACCTCGGGGACACTGGGAGTGGACGTGGGTCCCTCTCCCTCCTCACCTCGGGGACACTGGGAGTAGACGTCACCTGCTCAGGAGCCCCGTTCTGCACAGTCATGTTATTAATGTGGTTCC
Source organism: Loris lydekkerianus (assembly GCA_963574355.1). NCBI lineage: Eukaryota > Metazoa > Chordata > Mammalia > Primates > Lorisidae > Loris > Loris lydekkerianus. The sequence goes on along the minus strand of CAUYPK010083357.1, from coordinate 10,024 downwards.
TACAGCCTTCTGTGTCCTGAGCCCTCCTGCCTTCTCATCCTCACTGGACACATTGTGGAGCCCTTGACAGATATTCCCAAAATGTGGCCCAGCTCCAGATCCAACAACCTTTTGCAAAAAACCCTTGGAGGCAGATGTGTTCGGGAGTTTGTAATTGTTCAGATTTCAGAATGGTGGTGCACCCACTTACTGCGTGTGTCACACAGGGCTGGGCAGTACTCTGTGACCAGACATGGTGACAGTCTCACATTAAAGTATTGAGTTATTCACTCACCGTGAGGCAAGACTGCGAACAGCCTCCCAGAGGAGCTTCTCCTGCCTCCCAGTTCCTACCCTGTCACCTGCCCCAAGAGGGCCACACTGAGACCTTCAGTTTTCAGAATGTCCCCATTTCAGAAATGCAAATAAGGGACAGGGATGAGAACACTTGTAAGCTCCTTAGACTGAGGGTCCCCTGAGGGCAGGAGAAGGGCTGCCTCCTGGACAAGCATCGAAACCGTCAATGCCCTGGAGGGGCTGGGAGGAGTGAGGGTTGCACACAGCTGGCCACACACCTCCTCCACGTGGGCCCCTCTGCCGGGGATGATCGCTCCCCTCTGATGCTGCACCTCACTGATGTTACTTTCAGCAGGTGACGTGTTCTGTTCCTGCCTGAAGGCTTAACGTCTGCACATCCCCCAGAAACCTACAAACCAGACAATCCAGACAATAAGCATATTATGTGGGACATTGCGTTTGGAAGCTGAGGTGGCAATCTGCAACTTGTGAAGAAACGGGGGTGGGGGGTGGGGGCACACCTGGGAGAAGCTGGATTATGTTGGTCTTCCCCAGACCAAGTTAATGACTAGGCCATCAGCGGTTACTGCTGTGTGCTCTCTGAAACTTGATATTCAATATTAATTGTTTAGAACCTTTCCTGGGAGGCCGCGGTGGGTGTGTGCTATTCCCAGTCAGGTGTTCCCCGCTGAGGGGAGAGGGCGAGAGAGGCCTGCAACCTGGTATTTATGACACACCTGGTTTGATGTTATGGACGTCCAGAGGGAGCTGTCACTCCATCTGAGGTGACCAGAGGTGACTTCACCTTAGCACGAGGTGTTAAGGCTTGTGCAGGAGTGTGCAAGGCAGGAAGGGTGGAAAAGCCTTTTAGTGAGGGAGAAGCGTGTTGGAGGTTTGCAGTTACAGTCTGGCATGTTTCAAGCATGTCACGTGTGCACAGCTGAGAGCTGAGAGGCGACCGAACAGGCAATTTGCACACACAATTATATAAAAATATAAAACACATCTAAAGGAACATAAGAATTATTTTTAAAGTAATCTGCCATCAATTCAATAAGACTGCTAAGCAACATTAAAAGTAAAAGAAAAAAAGTAAGTTCAAGTCTCTATCTCAAATAATAGAAATAAGTATAATTTATTGAAGATCAAATGTGCCAGAAACTCTTGTATTGCTTTGTATATATTAGCCCATTTAATCCTCATCAAAACTCTAACAAGTATTTATAAAAATAATAATAATAATCCCTGATGAACAAACGAAGAGACTGAAGTTCAAAGAGGCTGAATAATTTGCCAAGTCACACATAGCAGGTGACAAAGTCAGAATCTGAGCCCAAGTCTTCTGGCTCTAGAATTAACACAGTTCCCCTCCCGGTGTTAATGTCTGTGTCACTCATAGCCCCCCCAGGAAGACAAGACATCCTCACATCACAGACGTCATCACAGAAGAACAGAAGCCATTGAACGCAAAGCACAGGGAACCAGCACCTGACGCTAAGAGGGAAGGTGGGGACACAGCACCTGCCAGACACGTCCTTTGTGCTATTTTGTCCCAGGACGATCACTTCTGAATCAGTGTCTGTCCTGGTTAGGAAGGTGAGTTTTCCCAGAGTCACATTTCAGGTATAAAAGTATTGAATAGGTGCCTTACCTAAGCCATGCTTTTTCCATGGGAATGTGCGGGGGACGTGTGTGTGTGTGGTTGGGACTCGGTGCTAAAGAGTGACCATGGACATGGGTTTCCTGAGCCTGGGCAGGAAAGGGCTCGCAGTGCAGGGAGATTCTCTGATTGTTTCCTTGTTGCTGAACGCTGAGCCGTGTCTGGTAATCTGGCAGCTGGTGGAAGTGCTGGACACCCTCCATCCCTCTCTGGCTCTTCTGCTGCAGCTACATTAATTGATAAGTATCAGGTACAGTAAGAGGCAACATAGTTCTCACCTTGGAGGTGCCACATTATGTTCAGTTGATACTTCCTGTCTCCACACAAGCAGTCTGAGGCAAACCTGTGCCCTACAGCTCAGTGCTGGAAGAGAAGGAACCCTGAGCCTGCTCAGAGCCCCTTTCCAAGCCTGCCTGGTCCTGTCAGGGGTGCTGAGACAGTCTGTGTTAGAGAGCGTCACCTGGGAAGAGGGTGCTCTGCCTGGGACATGTGAGCCTGAGGTGTGTGAAGCTGGACGCTCTGGTGGGGAAGCTTTGCTCTGTGGATTCCAACTCCTGCAATGACGTTGCTCCGATAGGTCATGCAAACGTCACACGGGAGACTGGAAAATGGTTAGCCAGGCTGTGCCTCTAGATTAAGGTCTGGTGCTCAAAGGATGACAGCAAGTGTGGGGCAGGGGGAGGGACTGCTGTGCCAACCTGTTTGCAGCTGAACCCTGCTCCTGCCTCCCCAGCCTTCAACAGACAGCGTGGTCCTCCTCCTCTCTGTCAGCCAAGTTGTAAAGAAATTAGGTGCTTTCCCCTTATACCAGCAACACGTACACACACACACAGCCACCCCCGGCACCGCAGCACGCGTTAGATGACCACGTGTGGCTACTGATGGCCAAACTGGCCCACCTGGCCCTAGCATGGACACTCCATGAGGACATCCTTGTCGGACTGCTGTCTCCACTCCTTCCTCTGTCCAACATGGGGGTTCAACACCTGTTTGTTGACTGAGTGAGTGAAGCCGCCAGAGGCCCTGGCACTGTCCCCTACGGCTGTCCATACTGTCCCAGAGAATCTTTCAATACTGGAAACGTACTTTCTAGAGAAAGAGTACTCAGGGGTTAGGAATGCCTGCCTTGTCTCTGTTGTTCCTAAAGCCTTTTGGATCCATGTGTGTTTCCTATCTGTACAACGTCCTGGGGACAGTGAGGACCTTCCAGTGTTTACGCAGGAAGACAAGCCCAGTCTGCAGCCTTGCGCCGTCTCCGCCGTAGAGCTGCCAGGGGGTGCGCGGCCCCTGCTCTTCCCCAGACTCCTCTTCCTCTCCCAGCTTCTGCCTCGTGGAGGGTGGGGGGCGTCTCTGCAGCATTTGCCTTCCCCGCTCTCTAAGCTTTCCTGATCTCATGACACCTGCTCAGAATGTGGCAGCCACAATGATCTATGTCATTTCGAGTAAAAACTCACCAGTGTCATTGTCATCGCTGTCATAAAGGAAACACGTGCTTTTGGTTAATGTTCATAAGACCTCATGCTTGTCTGGGGCTATTTCGGGCCAAAGTGGCAGATGCTGGACCATGACTGGCACAGCCATGGCTGTGAGGTGAGGACAGCAGGAGGTGGGCGCAGGACTCGTACAGACGCCACAGAGACAGGGAGTATGTGAAAAATGCTTGAGACAGAGGAGGCCAGGGCACCTTTGTCACTTGAAATGACTAGGCAGCCACAGCTCCACAGTCCTACCGGTTCATTCTCAAGTGAAGCTGGGCAAACATCAGTTTCTGGCAAAAACCCCAGGGTACCCTTGTCTGAGAGGAGCCAGTGGCAGAGCAGGCCCGGGACCGTCCTCACACTGGCCGGCTGGGTGTTCATTGCTCTGAGTGCAGCTTCAGTGCACATGACTCTGCTGCAGAGACTCATCCTTGTGCTGACTCCCCCGTCTACACCTGCCTGTAACAGGCCACCCTGCTTTCGGCCCCAGGAAGCCACGTCTCCACAGGGACAGCTTGGAGGGGAGAAAAGGAAGTGGCACCTGCCTGGACCTCGCCCCACTGCTGGCGAGGCTGGAATGTGGGGGTCTGGCTCCTGTACTCTGTGCCCACATCCAGCCCCTCCCTGCATGGAGCCCTGCGTGCACAGACGTGGAGAGGGATCTGGGCCGTCAAGGCGTTGTCAGGGCTGTCTGGCTCACAATGGCCCTTTCCTGGTGACTGGCAGCTACTTACGCTCAGCCTCCCACTGAGCCATTGGTGAGTGGTCTTGTTCTCTGCGATTTAAACTGCTCCTGGCCTGAATATTAATACGCAAGGTCCAGCACATGGGAAAAATAATGGCATTTAAACCCTTGAATATCGAATCTGTGCATGGTGAAATGATTCTAACTAAAGTCTCCCAGAAAGCTCTTAATTTAAGGCTAGCCAAGGCAGAGGGAGTGAGTGTGGCGCTGTCAGTCAGCCTTGCGCACGTCCGTACCTCTTTATTCAGCTGAATAAGAGGCTGGAAGGGCCGCTCACATCCAAGTACAACGTGGTTATTGTTTCTTCTCTCGCTCTGCTCTATGTGCTATGCTCAGGCTGTTTCGTGAGACATTTTTTAAAAAGCTTGTTGTGGGAAGGACAATTTGGAGCCAATTATACACAGCACACCCTTTTGTACGTCTTTATCTGAGATATAAAACAACTTTTGCTTTTAATATCATCTTAGTGTGTAATTTTTTAAAGGTAAATAATCTGGAATGTAAGAAAACATGCTCTCCTCCCCAATTTAAACGGATCAGGCCCTATTGGGCCACCTACATCGTCAGTAGGACAAAACTTCAGAGTGACTGGTGTGGACCATAGTGTGAAGACACAGAGTCAGAAGCTGCAGACGCTGCTGAGTCCCCAAAGGTGGACCTGGGGGTCTGGGACACGTGGACTTTTCCCTCAGCTGATCCTCCCAAATTCTGCCTGTATTTGTCCTTAAAAAAGTGAGTACTCAAATCCCGCCTCCCACATGGCGCTCACCCTTCCCACACCGCATCCTGAGTCCACGTCAGCAGGGACACTGGGCTGAGGGAGCCACCAAGTGTCCCCTCCCTTATCACCTGGGTCCCTGGAAGGAAGGCCCTGGGCACAGCCCATATGAGCCCTCCGTGTTGGTGAGCCAGCTACAGAAATTGTTTGGAATTCCTCTGTGTGGGAGTTTTGTGTCTTCTCCCCATTTATTAATTTATTAATCATTTATTTATACCCATCTGGACTCCTGGATCTAGGAATCATTTGTGACTTCACCCTAACCTTGAGTAGTACTGCTGAGGGTGTATTACCTGCTGTAACACGACCTTTCAGTCACCAAAACAGTGTTTCCTAAGTATAACTGTACCTTGACTTTACAAATACCTCAGAATGAAATACGGCGCGTTAATGCTTCATCCCTCTCTCCACGATCTCCTTTTACTCTGCCCACTAATTGGTCATTTCAAACACTTAAGAAATCTTCAGATATTTTCTTTATAGTCACTTTTTTTTTCCCTAGCATATAGTTTCACTGCTAGGATTGGGTCTTTACACTTATACAAATAAAATAAATCTTCAAAACTTAACACCACTTTATTTGGCAATCCATTAATTCCACCCATATTCAATGATGGAAATTCAGGAAAGGGTAAGATGAACTAGCTGTGCCCGGCGCAGCAGCACCCAGAAGAGCACAGGGGGCATGGAGGAGGGGAGTTTCCAGCAGGAGGGCCTGCCGTGCAGAGAGCATAGCAGAGGAGCGAGACAGCACTTGAGAGGGACAAAGAAAGGTCCCTCCCATCTTGTGCAGGAACATTGTGCTGTCCCATGAATTTCAAAGTCCTGTGCCTGTTGGCCGCGCAGCAGGTGTCAGCGTGTAATTTCTTAGCAGTGGCAACTGCGTCATATGCACGAGTCATGAGTAGAGAGAGCAGGGAAGGCCACGGGTGTTTCCCACGGATATGATGATCAGTAGCTTCTCAGCATTTACAGAGCTACTCTGAGACATTAGTATGCGTGACACCTTGTTGTTTTTCCTCCTGCACCAACCTGGGGTGAGGTCATGTGGCACAGGGGCTAGCACCTGCCTCATGGGCACAGATGTGGTTCTTCAAGATGAGGGCCTGTCTGAGGCTGTGAGCTACGCAGTGGCGTGGGTGGACCCGGGTCTGCACAGTCCAACCTTGCGACTGCAGACTCCCAGACTGGTCACCTGACTTTCCAAGGACTGACTTCTGTGTCGCCCACCAGGAAGGGCTGCAGAGCTCAACCATGCATCAGGTACATTCTCATCAGCAGGCAGGGTACAAACCTCTTCCCATGTGACTAGAAATGGGGAGGGTGCTATTGGTAATGGGGTGGGCAGAGGAAAGGGGCCATCGCCTAGAACTTGCTACCTCTCAACGACTGTAACAGGGAAAGGTTTAAAACCCAAATTTATTTAGCTGTTGTCCACTCTGGGCCCTTGGTACTGACCGGAGGCTCTTCATTTCTGGAGTCAGATACACACACCCCCATCCATTTCCTTCCACACCCTGCAGATGCAGAGGTCAACCAGAACAACCTCATTCCCAGGTTAGAGTCCAGTAAAAAGGCCAGTTACCTACCTGCCCGTCCACTCAATGTTTTCACAGGTGGACAGAGAGACATGTCCTGAGGACCGTAGCTGTGTAGGGCAGGGGACCAAGTAGGGGGAAGGCCTTCTGAAGGGGTGACACTGAACAGGAACCAGACAGGAGGATAAGAGCACTCTGGGAAGTGGGAGCCCAGGGGCAAAGCGTTAAGAAACTGAAGGGCCAGGATGGTGAGACATGAGAGGATGAGGAAGGACCTGAAGCTGGAGGCAGCGGCCCATCAATGCAAGGGTACCCACTGTGAGCACATCTCCTCTGCCTGCCCTGCCACCTGCTCTGGGTGCCACATGGGACCCACCTTGGCCTGCACCTGGAGCCTGTCCTGTCACCTCCCTTTGAGAGCCCTGTGCCCCATAAAGCAACATGCCCACCCTGGGGTCCCACCCCACACCCAGATCTACTCCCCACACCTGCTTTAATCTCTGGGAGAGTCCCTCCAGGGCTGGTCCTCTGTCTCACTCACTGCAGCCCTGGGGGTGAAAGCCACAGAGAGCCCCTGTGGGCTATAGGCAGAGAGTGACGGGCAAGTGTGCACCCCCAAAAAGGTCACAGCTACCACAAGGCATGTGCTGTGCAGGGAGCTGGGCTCTGAGTGACCAGGTAGGAGGACTTGCCCCAAAATCTGTTGGCTGCTATTCCTGGAGGCTGCAGACACACATGGGGCTGTAGTGGGATTATTAGCTATAAAATAAATGCTTGTTGAAAAATTAAGTGAATTCTGGGAAGAAGGCCCAGAACGACAGTTGGAGGGTATGCTCCCCCACTGGCTCATGTGACCCACACATCCTAGGTAGAAGCAGGCAACTTTCTGTAGCTTTGGGATGAACAGAAAAGGGTCTAAGTTCAGAAAACTGCATCCATCTAGGACGGTCAAATGAGAGCCTTGAAGACAAAACCTGAGGCCCCGCTGTGCAAGGGAAACAGCAGGGGACCCAGGTTCTACCACAGAACTAAGCTCGCTAGGGAAGTGGGGTCACCAAGGCCCTCATAGCTCCTCTCAGCATAATGCGGGGCTCTGGCCGCAGCAAAGGGTAAATACCACTCACGGGTTGTGGTTCCGGGGGCAGAGTCAGCATCCAGCTCTTGAAGACTCTCTCAGACATGATGGCAACCCTGCAGAGAGGGCGTCTTCCCCAGAAGCCAGGTTGACTTCAGAATTAGCCATGTCATAGTTCCCACCAGGGTGACGGCATGTTCATGATGACAGCTTGACTGCAGTGGCATTTCACAGTGTATACACATATCAGATGTGTTGTACACTGAAAATATATACAACTTTTCTTCTCAAAACAAAGATAGAAAAATGTTAAAATGTTAAAAATACTGAAGTTTCCAGCAGCACAGTTGTCACTGTCACCCATGTCTGGGCGTTGCAGGGTGCACAGCCCTGTGTTGTCCTGACAGTGGGAAGCCCAGATGGACACAGGTTCCTGAGACCAGGCGTCCATCAGCATGAGTGACAAACTCTGGCACCCACATGGTGAAATCACCAGCCCATAGGTGGTGTCAGGGGGAAACTGTCCTCTGCTGTGGGGAGAAATAAGAAAGGACTTTGGAAAGAGGAGGGCCAGTGGTGTCCCTCTACTGTGGAAACGTCTTAGACTTCCTACCTGACTAGCATGGCACACATCTCCCCAGAGACAGACAATGATTTAGATCCTTTTACTTAGCATTTCACTAAGACGGTCTACAGCTCCCGGGGTGTCTCTAAGACCTTTTGAGGTGTCTATGAGACCAGAACTATTTGCACATGATTTAGACCTTGGTCTATGGGCCTGTAACCTACACAGTCACCCAGGACCTTATTTAGAAGGCCCAGTGCTTGGTATAATGCTTGGCTGTTGTTAATTTTAGGATCTTCAAATTCTTCTCTGCCTCTTTCCCTTTTATGTAGAGAAAAGGTCTTATTATATTGCCCAGTTTCAATTTTCTTAACAATTTTTGAAGAGGGAGACCCACATTTTCATTTTTTCACTGAGCATCGCTAGTTGTGTTTGGTAGGTTAGGTGTTGGCCATGGAAAAATACCCAACTTTGTAAAATAATTTAAAGACGTTCATTCTGAGCTAGATGTGTATGACCACGGCCCAGGGAACAAGTTCTCAAGAGGTCTTGAGAAAATGCTCCCAAGACAGCTGGAAACAGTTTGGTTTTATATTCACTGGAGACAGAAATTGCAGGTAAGGCCATAAATCAATACAAGGGAGGTACATGTTTGTTCTGCCTGAAAAGGTGAGACATCTTACAGCAGGAGCTGCAAGCCATGGGTGGGCTTTAGGGGTTTTCTAAATGGCAGTTGTCTGAAGGAGTTGAGCTTGTCTAAAGGCTTGAGTGTCGGTGGGATTGGCCCTTATCAGAGCCCTTTAAAACGTCCCCCTCTGATTTGTGTTGTTCAGGAACAGGGCAGACTGCTGACGAATGTTCCCCTAGAGATGGCACAGTCGGCAGAATGGGAGCTTGGCTAGGGCAGGGTCTGTTAGGACCCTTGAGTTAAGATAAGGGGGGAGGTCTTTGTCTCTCCTGTGATGCTGAACAAGAACCACACTGGGAAATAAACCATGTTATACTGGGTTGATATAACCTGTCCAGTGAGACTTTTTTATTTGTTGTCATGACTCACCAGCTGGCTTATAAAGGAATAGGGGCAGAAGGAAAAGGTCCAAGTTTAGTCCTCAGTGTAGTGAGTGCATTTTGGACTTACGTTTATCAGGAACATCTGTAATGGTTATTACATTATAATTGTTGTTGTTGTTGTTGTTGTTGTAGAGATAGTCTCACTTTATCGCCCTTGGTAGAGTGCTGTAGTGTCACAGCTCACAGCAACCTCCAACTCCTGGGCTTAAGTGATTCTCTTGCCTCAGCCTCCCGAGTAGCTGGGACTACAGCACAGGCTCTGCTGATGATTGTTCCCCTAAAGATGGCATAGGCTTCATCCGTCCTCTCCTTCCACCTGTACCCTCTGCCCTGGGAGTCTGGAATTTTCATGGTGTTTTCTTCCTTTTCCTCTGAGAAAGTCTACTTTCAAGAAGGATTCTGACAACCTTTTAGATTAATCTGATAATAATTCTCCTCTGGGGAAGAAAGTTTGAGTTTTTAACAGGGGCAAAAGTCCCATCCAACATAAGTCAAAGATATGGTCTCTGATGGCTGACTGCCGGTGACCAGAGGAGGGTGTGGTCTCTGATGGCAGACTGTGGGTGACCAGAGGGAGGTGTGGTCTCTCATGGCAGACTGTGGGTGAAAGGAGGGGGGTGTGGTCTCTGATGGCAGACTGTGGGTGACCAGAGGGAGGTATGGTCTCTCATGGCAGACTGTGGGTGAACGGAGGGGGGTGTGGTCTCTGATGGCAGACTGTGGGTGACCAGAGGGGGGTGTGGTCTCTGATGGCAGACTGTGGGGGTCCGGAGGGCGGTGTGGTCTATGGTGGCGACGTGGGGGTGGCTCTCGGGGGGGGGGGTCTCGGTTGGACCGG
>CAUYPK010083354.1:0-47004 GCA_963574355.1 Loris lydekkerianus | reverse complement strand
TAAAATACCAACATCCGATTTTCAAGACTTGCAAAAACTGATTCTGCGTTTTGTATGGATGGAACCAGAAAAAAAATCCATATAGCTAAGGCAGTTCTTAGTAATAAAAACAAAGCTGGGGGTATCACCATACCAGATTTTAGGCTATATTACAAGGCCATAGGGGTCAAGACAGCATGGTACAGGCACAAAAATAGAGACATAGACATTTGGAATCTAATAAAAAACCAGGAAATCAAACCAACAACTTACAACCACCTAACCTTCGATAAACCAAACAAGAACGTCCACTGGGGATAAGACTCCCTATTCAATAAATGGTGCTGGGAGAATTGGATATCCACATGTAAAAGACTGAAACTGGACCTGTACCTTTCTCCACTCACAAAAATTGATTCAAGATGGATAAAGGACTTAAATTTAAGGCATGAAATGATAAAAATCCTCAAAGAAAGAATAGAAAAAAAACTGGAAGATATTGGCCTGGGGAAAGACTTTATGAGGAGGACTACCATGGCAATAGCAACAACAGCAATAATAAACAAATGGGATTTAATTAAATTGAAAAGTTTTTGTACAGCTAAGGAGACAACAACCAAAGCAAATAGACAACCTACCCAATGGGGAATGATATTTGCATATTTTAAATCAGACAAATGCTTAATAACTAGGATCTATATAGAACTTAAACAAATCCACAAGAAAAAAAAAAAAAACAATCCCATACATCAATGGAGAAGAGATGAACAGAATCTTCTCTAAAGAAGACAGACAAATGGCTAGCAAACACATGAAAAAATGCTCATCACCCCTAATTATTAGAGAAATGCAAATTAAAACCACCCTGAGATATCATCTAACCCCAGCTAGAATGGCCTATATCACAAATCTCAAAATTGCAGATGTTGGCGCGGATGTGGAGAGAAAGCAACATTTCTACACTGCTGGTGGGACTGCAGACTAATACAAGCTTTTTGGAAGGAAGTATGGAGAAACCTGAAAGAACTCAACCTAGTCCTCCTGTTTAATCCTGCAATCCCATTCCTGGGCATCTATCCAGAAGAAAAACAAAACAAAACAAAACACCTTTTATTATATAGACACTTGTACTAGACTGTTTATTGCAGCTCAGTTTACAATTGCTAAAATGTGGAAACAGCCTAAATGCCCTTCACCCAGGAATGGATTGGCAAGCTGTGGTATATGTACACCATGGAATACTATTTAGCCATTTAAAAAATGGAGATTTTTCAGCATTTGTATTAACCTGGGTGAAGGTGGAACACATTATTCTTAGGGAAGCATCTACATATCTTTAAATGAAAAAAATCAGTACTTTTTCTGAAAGAATAAATTCAGAAAATAAAAACTCTATTAGAAAACATCTGAAATGACTAACATATTATTTTTACTTATTACTTGAAAGTACACAAATAGTGCCTGCTTTGTGCTGGGCTTCACTAACTTAGAAATTCATGATTGAGGGGAAAGAAGGAGAATAAATACAGTAATACCAGTACAACGAAATTAGAGTTATTGTTAGGTCTGCCTGGATGCTCCCTAGTTTCCTGGTTCCTGATGTCAAGAATGAGTCCTGGTACCAAGTTGAGCTGATGATGGAGTGAAAACAGGTACAGAATGATCCCATGTAGTTGGTTACAGGTGCACAGCCATCCCATACAGTTTGTCACAGGCGCAGAGCCGTCCCATGCAGTTTGTTACAGGAAAAAGAAAGAGGCTGTCCAAAGTGAAAGCGAAGAAGGAAGCTTCACAAATGACACACCACAAAAATATGTTCCTGAGACAGAGGAACAGGTCAGTCCCCAGGAGTGGAGAAAGACCCTGAAGTCTGAGCACATGCACCTTTTAGATGCTCTGTAGTCTGTCCCACCTCTATCCTGGCAAGACTGGTTATCATTTCTGCCCTTTGGGGTGATTGACAGGTTGGGGTTATATAAAAGATTACATAACATGTAACATAACAAGCTGTTTATGTAACAGTTTCCCTTTTAAGGCATGTCTTCCCCAGAATCCTTCCCCCAAAATCCACCCATATCTTGCTAACTAGATGGTAATGACCTTCAGGTCAGTTCCAGGTCACTAGGAATTTCTTACTGTGCATGCTTCTCCTAGGGCACAGTTCCTATCTGCAGTTTGGTTCCCAGCGAGAATTTACTTCCTGCTGTCTGCCCTTAGCCACTTCCTTGCCACCTGTTCATCCTCTGCCAGACATAGCATTCCCTTCTGAGAGATGAACATTTTGGGTGATTAAAGGTGAAGGATTCTCTTCTGTAGCTGAACAGGGAAGCAGCCTTCCTCAGCCTCCACGGCCTCTGGTGTGAGGCCACAGATGAAAGGTGCCTGCATCAAGGACCCATGGCCCAAGGGGCATCAGAGGGACAGATCTGAAGGGGTTTTGTCCAGGATAGGACAGAACCCTCAGGCTAACATAAGCTTCACATGGAACTCTTGGAGTCTAGAAGACACAAACTTACCCAGGAGGTTAGAAAGACATGGTCTAAACATTAGAAGAATTCTTGTAATTAAGGGTCCCACAAAATAAAGGAACTAAGAGAGAGGGAAGGTCATCATTTGTCTGGTACCAAATTGCTACAGAAATCAGAGACATTTTTAGTTAGCCAAGTAGCTTGATCTAAGATTATCTCTGTTCTTATCTCAACTTACCTTAAAGAATTTATATCCATGCAATAAGTGATACCCTTACTCTCACAGGCACCTTCTTTTTCTAGTAAGATGAAGCCCAAAGCCGGTGGTGATCAAGGACATTTGCTAAAAAATCTAAGGACCTTTGCACTGCTATAATGGATTGACTAGTTTGTACATTCTGGACTGTTTTAGACAGTTTGGTGAGTAATGCCTGAGTGACAAAGGTGTTAGTAAATGAGGACAAAGGGACCCTCCTGCCAGGATCCCTATTGTTATTAAAGCTACACTTGCCCGTTTTTACTGATGGTCATCAGTGGCCAGGATCACACCATTTATTTCCTACATGTTGAAATCAGAAATGGTCACTGTCTCTATTTTGCAAACGGTATTCATTTGTCCAGGTTTAACACAAACTGCCACCCAAGTATTATTTAAGATGCATTCATAAATGAAAAAGACTTGGGGACACTGGGTAAATCCAAAGGAATTAATGCCTTGTTAATGATTCTTAAATCCCAGACAAGCCTCCATTTTCCATTGGGTTTATTTACTGCTGAGATAGGAGTATTACACAGATATGAGCATTCCACCAACATCCCAGCCTCCAGCAATTGCTGTAGTATTGGGGCAATTCCTCAACACCACTCTGGGGACAATAAATATTGTCCCGTATAGAGAAAATAAATTATTCATTTAAGGGTTTATTCTCCTTAATTGGAGGAACCCTCACAGACTTCCTGGGTTTCCCTTCTACGAAGACCACAGGTTCTGCATCCTCTAGGCTTATAAAGAAGGTGATGTAAGCATCCATCAGTGCTCCCAACCACAGATGAGGAGAGAGACAGAGGCCCACCAAAGTTTTTTTTTTTAACAAACAGATGACTGTCATGTCAATCAAAAAATTATATATTTGTTTACAAGCCACATACAAATTTACTTGGAGTGTTCTTGTGTGATCTTGATGGCAAAAGGGAGAGCCTGTGTTGAACCGAGGGCCCACTGAAACTTAGTCATCCATGACTATGGCTGCCAGGGCAGAACTCCCTATCATCCCTCTGTGGTCAAGTTCTTTACAGAATGGCCTCCGTGTCCACGTTTGGTACAGGGCTTCCTGGGCTTCCAAACCTTTCCTGCCCTACCTCCGATCCTTCTGGAGGCAGCTCAGCTTTCCTCCATTAGTGTCTGGGTCTTCCACACTGATAACTGACCTGATCACCATTTCTTGGGTTCCCTGAAATAGCTGGGTGAGCCTGTGCATCAGTGGTTGCTCCTAACAATTTGGCCTTTTGACAGTGCGTGTGTTACATCAAGATCCCAGTTTTTTGTATACAGTGAAGGACACTAACAGCAGCTGGGGAGTATGTTTCTGGAGTCCAGTGCCAACTTCTGCAGTTTCCTGACAATGTCAGAGCAAGAATTGTTAACAAGTGCATAGCTATCACTATTACTGCCTCTGCCATGCTGGATTCCATGTTAGTGAATATCCTAAGAGCTTCAGTAATTCTATTAAGTAACTCTACTGCTGGGCTCTCCTTCTTTCCCTAAACTACCTCACCTAGCTTGGGAAAACTGACTGGGTTTACTTGGACAACTTTTAAACTTTCTTCAGTGCACACTCGCATACAAGGTCTGACAAGTTCACCAACTCCTCCTAGAAAAAATGGTATAGACATTGTTGTTGAATACCACTATAGTCACCAGATGGCCAAGGGAAGGGGGATGCTTCAAAGGTGGTTGTAGTGATATTTAGCAATAAAGTATGTAACACGAATTTTAGGAAGAGTTTGCAAAATTAATTGTCAGATCTTGTAAGACAATAGCTCTGATGGACATTCCAGAAATAGAGCCTCAAAATTGCACTGAAGAGTGGACTAGGCCTGGAATTGATTGGCACATAGCTTCCCAAGGAGGATACTTCAAAAAATGGCATAGTGATATTCAGCAATGAGGTATGTGGCACTTTTTCTAGGAGGAGTTGGTGAACTTAATTGTCTTACCACATATGATCACACCATTGGGATCCTACACCTCGGGATTTGTAATTACATTTCAGATCCTTCTGTAGAATAGCTAGATTTCCAGGGTGAAAATAAGATTTGGAGCATGATGTTGATCCCTATAGATCTGTCTGGCCACTTTTCTCATTCAGAGAGAAACTGTGAGAAAGCACAACGCATACATCCTCCCAGGTCAAACTGAAAATAATTATTAGTCGTGTCTATTCCTTGATGAACCACCAGAGGTCAGCAGAAAAACTCCCTAAATTTCCTTTACAGGTTTCGAGATTCCGCCCCACCATTGAGAATAGAACATGGACTGTCACAGGCTGTCCTTTGGAGCCTGGTATTTAGTGCAGAGGACATATAGGAGGCCAGATAGTGTTTAGAAGGGCAGGATGAAGGGGACAGGTTAAATCATGTGTTTGACCCTTCTCTGGGGCTGATGCAACAGCCACAGTCCCCTTATCTTCACCTGATTTCTCTCCTAAAGGTTGCAGTTTGTCCAGAGTCAAAGAGACACTCAGACCTTGTCCTATCTTTCTGAGCAGACACCTTTCCAAGATTTCCAAGTAAATCTTCCAAAACAAGATTTACAATATTGGGGATGATCCCTCAGATAAATAAAAACCAGAACATAGGAAACCTTTGGACACTTCCCTTGATTGTCTACAAAAGAAGTCTAGCTATAAAACGGTATTGTAGTTAAGGCTCCCACTCACAGGCAGGTTTCTCTACTGGCAGTTGGTATTGGGGTCAGGCTATGTTGCAAAAGAATGTAGCTTTCCTTTCTCAAAGGCTCTTGACTCCAGGGGCTTTGCAATTTTCACCCCAGGGGTGAATTCATGGGATTTAGAGCTCCACGTCCTATAGTTTTCTGTGGGAATAGAAAAGAGGAGTAGCTGACTTGTTGGTAAAGGGCATCTGTTCAGATTGGCTGGCGCCATTTATGTAGGTGTCCCTCCCATGAGCAGGGAAGGATTTCCTGTGGAGATACCAGGTACCATCTCACACAGCTAGAGATCCAAGCCCCACATTCCCCCCAAAAGCACATAGATTTTGGAGGCTAGAGATAGCACAACTCACCCTTCCTGGGCACGAGTACCTGCCTGTCATGCTATCTGCCCTCTTCTTTCTGAATCTAGCGCTCACTTGTCTCTGAATGCCACCCTGTATCATTCACTTCTGCATAATCCCCAGCTCAAATGGTCTTGCAACCTATCCTAGCCTTTACAGGGAACCACAGTGGAAGGGTTGTCTGCTAATTCAGCATGAGAACATGTTGAGATCCCCCTCCTATTTTGCTGACAATAATCCAGAAACTTCAGCTTTAAAATAGGCAGAAGAAAAATACTTCATTTTCCCATCAGAAATTCCTCTTCTCTTCAACATAGCCAACCTAATCACATACAAAATTCTTTAAAATTCCTTTCATCAAACTTCTCTTGACTTACACAGACCATCAATGACTTACTTGGATGTTTCGTTTTTGTCCCAAATTTTCCTTCCTATCAACCATGTGTTACTTTAAGTCACAAATCTTCACTATGAGATCCTTCTATACAGTATTATTCTCTTACTTTTTACCTTCCTTATCGAAAATACATCTTCATATCCTTAACTTTCTTTTATTAACTATAGTCAGCCTGTAGTGATGAGGACCACTAGGACTTATTCCTCCTTTCTAGATGTAATTTTGAAATTTTTTATTCCTCCTATCCAGCTGGAATCTTACAATTGTGTATCCTTTAACAAATCTCTCCAATACCCTCTCTCCCCTTACCCTTTCCAGTTTCTAGTGTCCTCTCTATTCCACTCTTTATGTTTTTTCAGTATTGACTTTTTTTTGACTTTCACACTCTGGAAACATGTGGTGTTTAACTTTCTATCTTTGGTTTGTCTCAATATAATATCTACCAGTTCCATCATGTTGTCATGATGATAGGATTTTATTTTTTTACGGCTGAATAATATCCTATTACAGCTGAATCGTATTCTGTTGTGTATATGTAATGTATTTTCTTTATCTGTCCATCTGTTGTTGAACAGGTTGGTTCCATGTCTTGACCTTTGTGAACAGTGTGGCAACGTAGTTGGAAGTGCAGATATCTCTTCAATACTCTGCATAGCAAAGGAAACAGTTGACAGAGCGCAAAACAACCCACAGAATGAGAGAAAATGCATGCGAACCATTCACCTAACAAAGGATTAATATCCAGAATATATAAGGAATTCAAGCATCTTGACAGCAAATATCAAATAACCCAATTTAAACATCGGTAAATATCTGACCAGATATTTCCTTAAAAAAGATGTCTAAAATATATATGAAAAAATGTTCAACATTACTAATCATTTGATTGCAAATCAAAACCAGAGTGAGGTGTTATCTCACCCTGATTAGGATGGCTATTATCAAAAAGTCACATTTCTTTAAAAAGATATATTTTTTCAAAAGAAAGTCATAATTATTGGGCATATTAGACAAAGGCATATAGAACCACTTTTTGTTATTATTTTTTGACATTTTGATCCACTTCCATGCCCCTTTGATCTGAACATTTTTTTTTCTTCATACGATTTAATGTCAGGTCTTCATCTATACAAAGTTATAGCAGTAAGCCATCTATTATCTGTCCATTAGAATAACACTATCTTCTCTTTTGATTTAATAAAAAATTTAGAAACTCATTTTAGACTTACAGGAAGTTGCAGAGGTAGTAGAGAGTTTCTATATATCTCTCACATTGTTCTCCAAATGTAAACACTTTGCATAACCACTCTATGATTATCAAGACCAGAAAATTAACTAAAGAGCTTATTCAAATGTCACTAGTTTTTATTAACTAAAAATTATTTTATTTCTATTCCAGTAGCCCATTTTTTCCCACGTTCCAAATACTTTTTCATTCTCCTTAGTCTCCTACAGTCTATAAAATTTCCTCCTTTTTCCTTTGTCTCTTATGACCTTAACACCTTTGCAGAACATCAATCAGTTATTTTTTTAAATATGCCTTAGTTCGAATTTGTCTGATGTTTTCTTAGGAATCATCTGAGTTATGCTTTCCTGGCAGGAACACTGTAGAAATAATAGTCTATCCTTCAGATGCTTTATAAGGCAGAATTAATGATACTGATATATCTTGTTAATGATGAAGTTGGCCTTGATCACTTGCTCAAGTTAATTTCTCCAGATTTCTCTACTCTGAGGTTACTCTTATTCCCTTTTTCATTCATAAAAATCATTGGTACATGTGTTCAGATCGTGCGATTGTACTTACCCTCAAATTTGTACTTGCTAATTTTAATGACTATCTTCATTAAGTAGATGCCATCTTCACTAATTATTAAAGCGGTGTTTTGCAAATGGAGATTTTCCATTTTGCCTTGCAGTTTACATTCAAAAAGAAGATCAATTCCTTCTCTTCTGTTTGTTTAATCAATTATTTATTTGTATTAGTGTAGGCACATGAATATTTTATTCTGTGGTTGTAATCTAATATTATCATTCCTTTTGTGCTCAATTTGTTCATGTGTTAGCCACTGGAGATTCTTCAGGCTGTTTGGGTTTTTAGATTTGATCTTGCTTCTATCTACTCATTCATCTATTTTAAGAGTGATGAGTTGAGAATAATACATTAGTTTCCAATTCAATACCATTAGGTTCATTTCAGCCAATCCCCTTTCCTTTTAGTAACTTCTTTCTCCAAAAGTTATTTAAGCATTAACCTCGACTTACTATTCTATTTACTCTCTTTTTTTATTCTATTTCCATATTTTTTAATTACAGAAGTTGCATATTTAATAGTATGTTTGCATGACTGGTAGGGCTAGTCACTCTTTGTGGTTTATCATTTTTAATAATATCTTAGCTATTCTTGCATGTATGTTTCTTCCAAATAAAATTTTATGCAATTCTAACTATAGGCAATGCTTTGTTGGCATTTTTATTGAAATTGTAATGAATTTATAAATTAACTTAAAAGTAAAATCTCCATTACATTTTTAATTCAATCTATGAACTGAACTAAGGCCTACTAATTTCTTCAAATATTTTTGTGTGTGTCAGGTAGTTTGCAAATCTTTTCCCCAATATGTGGATGTCTCTTCCCTGGGTTAATGGTTTCTTTTTCTGTGCAGAAGTTTTTAGCTTGACATGATCCCATTATTTCATTTTTTTCTTAATTGTCTGTGTTCAAGGAGTCCTTGCCTATGTCAGTGTGCTAAAGAATTTCCCAATGTTTTATTTCAGTAGTTTCATAGTTTCAGGTCTTATATTTAAGCCTTTAATTCACTTGTATTTGATTTAAAATAGCTGCTTTTCTCATATGGTGAGAGAGATGCTTCTCCATATGGTGAGAGAGAAGCATCCAGTTTCATTCTTCTGCATATGAATATCCAGTTTTCCCAGCATCATTAATTGAAGACACTGTTCTTTTGTCCTTTACCCACTGTATGCTCTTGACACCTTTGTCAAAGATAAGTTCACTATAAATACGTGGATTTAGGGCAGTGCCTGTGGCTCAGCTGGTAGGGCACCAGCCCCATATGCCGAGGGTGGCAGGTTGAAACCTGGTCCCGGCCAAACTGCAATAACAAAAAAAAAAAAAAAAGCCCGGCGTTGTGGTGGGCGCCTATAGTCCCAGCTACTTGGGAGGCTGAGGCAAGAGAATCGCTTAAGCCCAGGAGTTGGAGGTTGCTGTGAGCTGTGTGACGCCATGGCAGTCTACCAGGGTGATAAAGTTGAGACTCTGTCTCTACCAAAAAAAAAAAAAAAAAAATGTGGATTTAATTCTGGGTTCTCTTTTTCATTCCTTTGGGGTCAGTATGTCTGTTTTTATGCAAGTACCTGCTCTTAGATCAATACGCATCTGTAGTATAATTTGAAATCAGGTAATGTTATTCCTCCAGTTTTGTTCCTTTTGTTCAGGATAGATTTGTCTATTTTGGGTTTTTTGAGATTCCCTATTAATTATAGAATTATCTTTTCCATTTCTGTGAAAAATGTCATTGGCATTTTGATAAAGATTGCATTGAATCTGTAGATTGCTTTGGGTCATATGGGCATTGTTTTCCTTTTTACTTTAAATTATTAGGCTACCTAATAGTTGTAGATCTTCATAGGGTACATATGATATTTTGATAAAAAAAATACAATGTGATATTTTTTTAAATATTGATTCTTCCAATCCACAAGCATGGATATCTAATTTGCTTTTTAACTTGATAACATGACAAATCATAAAATTTTTTCAACATTTGGCCTTGACTTAGCCCTCCTACTTCAGAAAGTAAATGACATTGCCATAGTTAGCATCAATACTTTTAAGGAATTCCTAGAATTGGCAATGATTCAATCCCTTGGCCTTTATGAAATTCACACTCTTGATGATAATTTGCATGATGTTATCCATTTTTAAAGCTTTTATGCACAAATTTCTTCATGTACCATGCAATGATATTACATCAACATGAGTTTTGAGTGGCAATTGCATGGTCTTCTATTAATTTTATGAGTCTCTGTCTTTTAACCTACCATTGCTTGGGCACCATCAATAACTTATATTAGATATGTTGACAACGAACCAGAAAATGGCTTTACCATATTTTTCACTGCTTTGTATAAATATCTTGATTTAGTTATGTTTTTAAAGGAAATAACACACTGGAAATTTCACACCATCATAAAACTGAAGCCACATATGCACATAAATTGCAAGAGTATATGTTACGTTTATTTTATGTGACATTGAGATATGATATTGTCACCTACAAAGTTCATGCTCAAAATTGTACATTTGACTCTACAAAAGAAAAATCAAGAAAAAGTCTCATAATGTTTTAAGTAAGTTAATGACTCTGTGGCATTCATAGCCATCCTGGGCTGCGTGTAGCCTGTGGGCTGTGGGTTGGACACCCTTCAGTAAGATATCTTCAGTGAAGTTCCTGATTCCCTATAATAGTCAAGAGGACATACAAACTATTTATCTGTGGCTCCTTCTTATCTTTTGCTTTTCATTTGTACTTCTGCCAATTTTACCTGGCTCCTCGAAGAGGAGGCAAAGCTTTGGTGGTTCTAACATCATTAAACCTGAGTTCAAGTTCCTCTTATCTTGCTGCAACTCTCACTTCTTTTGAGATGAATGTGGTGGTCTGTTCACTAGTGACACTTTCATGATGAATCAGATCAGTGGAGGCCATTATGATATTGGCAATGACCTGGACCATCATTAGGAAGCATCATTAAACCAAGTAGCATAAACACAAAGGTCAGGTGAGCCTGAGCACAGCTTGGTACCACATAATGAAGACCTGTTTATTGCATCAAGTAGAAGACTTACATACCATATGACAATTCCTATATGTTAACCTATAATTTAATGATTTAAAGATGCTATTTGTAATAGTAGCACTTTTAACATTCTGTTGCTTTGGACTTCATGATGTGTAATATATTTTATTTTTCCATTAAATGTAAAAAGCAACTCTTAATCAATTATAGGGAAAATGCAATGAAACAATAGCTGCAGTATTCCAGTTAAAAAACACAGATAATAAAATGTTGATATTTGTTTTTATATACAAGGATGACCCATTTTCAAAAAAATTATTATAATTTAAAGAATATATTGGTTATTTTATTTCAATGCATAAGAAAGGAATGATGTTACTGTTATTTTAATGAGAATTTTCTTTTGAAAGACAGAATAAGATGCTGAACAGATTGTTATTTCCCTTTATGGAGCCAATGAGCAATTTTGCTTAGAATTTTCTTCAGTAGGAAACACATTAACTTGATGCACACGATAATTTTGGAGCTGTTTTGTTCTCTTAAATTTTTACATTTGTTTTTAGATTTGTACTGATAGACCTTTTCTGCTACAAAAGCAGAGTGTTATCAAATTAAAATAGAGCACTAATGTCATGAAATTAATACTATAAGTATACTTTTTTTATCTGAATAATTTCCTTTATACAATTCTCTAAATGTTGTGGAAAATAAAAGTATCCCTCTTTATAATCCCTAAGTATTATGACTCATACATATTTTATTTGTGTGAATAGGAAATTGAGGTGATGTTACACTGATTTCTGTAGAAGGTGGGAAAAGTTGGGGCAAATTCCTTGTGAATGAATTTATTTAATAGAAGTAAAGGCCAATCATTTAAAGTAAATGTAAATTTCAATGGAAAAAATCACAGTATAACCTCAGCACAATAGAAATAAATAAGCAAAAGAAAATGAAGAAAGTTTAAGACTAGTCTAAGACATCTGAATACAATATATACAAATAATGGTCATGAAAATAATTATTAGAAGTACTTCTACATTTATTTTTTCTGATATAAATATACCCTTTGAGGATATGAAGAGAATAGTATAACTCATTAATTATACTGTGGATGAATTTTCATCAATGAAAAAATGAAGAAATGAAATTAACTATTTTGTTCTGTCTTCCCTCTATCAGTGGAGGTGGCAAAATAAACCAAAAATCATTAGAATCTGGGTGTATCCTTTAAAGACACAACCGACTTCATTCCATTGAAATTATACTATTTTCAGATTTCCCTCACATAGTCCGTAGCAGCTAAAATTATAAGAGAATTCTACCATTTCTACTAATTCAGTTTACATGTGTCTTGTCAGTAAAGTGAATGGGTAGTAGGCTCACATCAATCTCTTCCAGAAAATTCATTCTTACCTGACTTGGAGAAAAAACCTTTAATTGATGGCCTGCCAGGCTGTTCTCATTAGATTGATGCAGTATTAAAAACTAATTTTTAGTACCCAGCATAGATACTGCAGAATTCTTGTCAGCAGTGTCGGTTGAGCACACTGTCTTTTTTTAATCTTCTGGTTTTCAGAATTGGTATTATTAATTTAAGAGCCGAAGGATGTACTTCACATTTAAAGCTCTGAATTATGTGAGTGCAATGGTCTGCAATGGTGACTTAATTAAGAGTATCAGTAACATCTTTCTGTTTGTTTCTATCTTCAACAGGTAGCCTGGTAGGTGCAATTTTTACCTCCTCTTAGACATATAAGTTTTTACTCCTATGTCAGAAGAAGTAATTTTAGGAAGCCCTCAAATGACTCCGTGAATCTCTCCACTTCTGAACTTTCATTCACGTTTCCTCGAAATTTGGGCTCTGGTTTCAATTCTAGATTAATTTTTTTTTCCTAAAAAAAAAACATAGTAACTCTAGCAATGAGCTTTTCAATTATCATTGCTTCCCTCTTCCATTTGAAATACTGCTACCTTTGAAGCGTCTCAACCGTGTTCCCCAGGCCTTGTTCAAAAGCCTCTTCTCTATTCACGGATAGAGAAGTGTTTGTGCACATACTTCTAAGCACACCTCGCTAAACCTCCTCCAGATTCTCACTAAAAAGAGCACAGAAATATACAAACAGAAGGAAAAACCCAGACTAATAAACAAACAAAGCCACTGTAGCCACAGTTGAAATGTGAATGCTCAAATGAAACAATAACTTTACTAAAAATCATGTTTAAGAAATCTCATAAAACCTCAGCATAAAATCAGTTTTATTTTCAGTTGCCTTTTCTCTGCCTCTAGAAAACAGACCATTCCCTGGGTGAAGATGGAGGGGAAATGGGACATAAAGGAAAATCTTGAACCTCCTGACATTTTTCTGAAATGTAACTTGCTCTCAATAGCTGACCCAACCCCAGAAATAATTCCTGCCATCCAATTTTATTTCCAAGTTCTCTCCTAATACAAAGCCAGGCTTGTTTGTTTGTTCGTTTGCTTATTTTTTAATCTAAAGGCAACTGACAAAAGTGTAGTTGGGAATAAAATTAGCTTTTAACTTGGAGCGTCTGATACGATTTGCCTTCCAGATCCCTTGTTTTATTGCACATGCTCATGTCAACCTGGGGAAGTTTGCCCTTTAGTTGTTTATGCTGGTGATAAGACAAGGCAAACTGGAGTCTAATAGATGCAAAGAGAGAGATAAGAAAAAGAGAGGTCTAAGCTGAAGGTTCACAGCAGAATTGAGTTAAACTGCTAATCTCTAAAACTTTCCATTTGAGGAATTTACCCAAACCCTACTAACACAGCAGAGGAAGGAAAGGAAGTGTTCCCCTGGAAAGTCCGCTGGTAATAAAGGAACACAAGCATATGAGGCTTCTACATTTGGGAATCTATCTTTTGACTCACACATTAATTTTCTTAGCCTTGACTTGAATCTAGCACTTTTCTTGTGGGTAGAGTAAGTTAGAGACAGCCTTCTTCTGTTTCTATATTCATAAATGTTACCAACATCTGAGAACCGATATATACTGAATAATGCAATCAGGAATAAATTACAAAGTTTCCCAAGTTGAAATTGTTCTTCTCTCTCGCTCTCTCTCTTTTTTGTTTTGTTTTGTTTTGTTTTTTTGAAGCAGTCTTTACTCTGTTGCCCCAGACTAGAGTGCTCTGGCATCATAGCTCACAGCAACCTCAAACTCCTGGGCTCAATTGATTCTCTTATGTCAGCCTCTGGAGTAGCTGGGACTACAGCCCCCATAACTTCCATGTAGTTTTTCTATTTTTAGTAGAGACAGGATCTTACTCTTGCTGAGGCTGGTCTTCAACTCCTGAGCTCAAGCAATCTACCTGCCTTGGCCGTCACAAGTGGTAGGATGACAGGTGCAAGACGCTGGGCCTGGTCAGTTGAAATTTTTCTGATATCTACACCTTCTCTTTATAAGTTTTCATAGTTTTGCTCCTTTTATCCCACAAATTATAATTAAGTTCATTCATTCAAGACCTTCCCACAATTTCACCCCAACTAAACTTATTTGTTCTTTTTAATTATTTTGCATTACCTTAAAATTACTGTACAAAAAAAATCTTCCTAAAATTCAATGTGTGTCTTTTCATTTACTAAACTTTTCTAGATGAAAAATTTACTTTGTCTACAATTTCTTCATATACACCTTTATTCTCTTTCAATGTTTACAGGATACTGGTATCTTGGATCCAACACAATTTTTTTTACCTTTTCTTGTTCTGTGTATTGATTGCATTTACTTATAATGTTTTGTCTTGCATGAGTAGTAATCATATTTATGTTCTATCTCTCAGATTAAAAGGTTGGTGGTTGAGATACCACTCCAACTACCAGCTCAGTTAGAATCAATGTAGAAATTAGGATAATTACTAAAAATAAGAAGCATATATTTACTCAGCTGAATAAAACTGCAAAAGCAAAGTAGAATCTGACCATCCCCTCACATTGACTATCAGAGTCCCTTGTCAATTGCCGTTTCTTCAATACATGTTTGTTCACTTTAAAAATATAAGCTATTAAGACAAAGAAAATAAATACCTTAAATTTAGAATGCAACAGACCCAACCGTATCTCTTTACACTGTACTAAAATTTATAAAACTGCAAATCCTTTCCCTACAGGAAAGTGCTGCAACTAAGATTATTTTACTTTATATTTTGTTCGTAGGAGAGACCACTTTCAAAATTCCTCTTTAAAAACTGTTTCATATTCCATTAGTGAAAGCCTACCCCCTGAAGATTTACGTATTTTCTCTGTGCATCTATCTCTTTAATCCTTTCCTAAAGGCCAGCCTTCTGTGCATGGATATTAATGCCAAGTCATGTAGTAGGAGAAATAGGCCTTTAGCATTAAAAAACATACACCTCTTTTTTATTGAAAAATTCCTTTTATGACGGAAGGAACCTAAATTTGCATTTAAATAGAGACTATTCAACTAAGATACTGCACTAGATTTTTAAAATATGTGATTTTTATAAGGTTGATAAATACTGCTACTATCACAGATTTTCTAGAAGGAAGCCAAGGAGTGAAAAAGAGTATTTCCCAAGCTAGCAAATTTAAACATGTATAATCTCTTTATTCAGGAATTTTAATCTGTATTAGGTCTCTATAAATACCAGAGTCATTTTCAATATTTAAAGTATTTAAAAGTTTAAGGTGAAACTTTAGGTGTTATAGTGAGATTCTTCTTTCTGCTAAATCAGTTAACTCCTAGATGCAACTAACTTATACTGAAATCATTTACTGTCAGTCACCTCCTGGGGTATAAAATATAGGAATTTCTCTCTTAGTGGTCCTGTTACACTACAGTATCTGAAAGATACATTTTGGGGTACAAGTTACATTTTCAGTGAAACCACTATCTAATTAAAGTCAATTTAAAAAATGAAGCTTATAATAAGGGCTCTAAAATTTTATGACAATAATTGCATGAGAGCTTATAAAAAAAATGAAGTCTATAGATTCTGATTCTGATTTGGGTGGGACATTGAAAGAGTATCCCAGTAAACACTAGGCATGTCATCAACTGTGGGTGGTATAATGGATCATGGAAATAGATAATGCTAAAATAACAAAGATGTTCATTGCCTTTTTTGAACCCTTTGTTGACACAAATAATTCACAGATTCAAATGAGAACCATGCACAAATAATTTCCCTCTGGAGGAGCAGGCAAT
The DNA here is from genome assembly GCA_963574355.1 of Loris lydekkerianus. Taxonomy (NCBI): domain Eukaryota; kingdom Metazoa; phylum Chordata; class Mammalia; order Primates; family Lorisidae; genus Loris; species Loris lydekkerianus. Next base: position 30,861 of record CAUYPK010083354.1, on the reverse strand, counting down.
TATTAATCATAGTTCCCAAGAAATTTCCTTCTGTTACATTAGGACTCTTTGTTATTTGATTAATGGATAAGCTTCTGAATGATGTATTCAAAAAACAAAGTTTACAAAAAGAGCTGTTTTAATTTGGGAACCTTGTGGTTTTATACTCAGTTACATGAATGCAAAGTGCCTCCTGGAAGAACTCCCATTCTTCAGACAGCTATGCTGTACAAATCTATAATTCCAGATTTATTTATTACAATCTATCTACATAACAACATAGGGCCTTTGAAATAAGATTTAAAAAAAAATAGAGACTCTATTCTTTAGCATCAGCAAGTTGAGAAAAGGTCTTTATAGGACATACAATGTTTATGAGAAAGTTTATTGGAGGCTCATCACTTTTATTCAATCTTCTCAGGGAAAATTCTCATCACCAAGAAAAGAATCATAGGCTTGCTGTAAAATCTTTTCTTCTCAATTCTTCTTCTAACTGATCATAAGAAAAGCCCTCATGTTTTAGACAAAAATTATCTTTCTGCTATTTTCTCTTTGCAAATATTCATACTATAAGCTTTATTTATTAAATAAAATCTCAGGGTGGCACCTGTGGCTCAGTAAGTAGGGTACCAGCTCCATACCAAGGGTGACGGGTTCAAACCCAGCCCCAGCCGAACTGCAACCAAAAAATAGCCTGGCGTTGTGGCGGGCGCCTGTAGTCCCAGCTGCTCAGAAGGCTGAGGCAGGAGAATAGCGGAAGCCCAAGAGCTGGAGGTTGCTGTGAGTCCTGTGATGTCACGGCACTCTATCGAGGGCAGTAAAGTGAGACTCTGTCTCTGCAAAAAAATAAAATAAAATAAATAAAATAAAATAAAAATAAAAATAAAATCTCAAAGGACTAATTTACATTACATGTCTGATTTATGTAACAGAGGTAAAAATTTGAAAAAGGGCAAAACATGTTTTATGGGTGGTCTCTTCTAAATTTCCCACACTTTGGGGAATTAAAGTCTGTATTCCTTCCTACACCAGTAAACAAAGAAAAATGTTCTTTGATGTTTGTTTTCTAGTATCTTTAACCATAAGAGCAGGCTGAACAAAATTGTCTGGACAAAGGGCACAAGCGAATCATTACCAGAGATAAAGTTGATTGAAACCACAAATATAGTTAGACAATAATCCCTGGAAGCTGTAGCATGTGTCACTTAGGGCTGAGAACACCTGCAGGAGACTCTGCTTTTGAAAAGAACCTGTATTCTCCTTAAACACTGGATGGTGAATACATTTATGCCTTTGTGGGATTCAATGTGTTCATTATTTGTAGAAATTGGAGTGCTTACATCCTACTAATTAACAAAGCTTTCAATGACTCCCACAAAGGCATAAATGTATTCATGACCTATGTATATATGACTTAATAAAATAAATAAATAAAAACAGCACATTGTACCCCATGATTGCATTAATGTACACAGCAATTATTTAATAAAAAAGTTTCAAAACAACAACAACAACAACAACACTGGATGGTGGTCTTTGAGATGCAAATCAACCATCCTCTTTATTTAACAGAAAATCAATAAACTTTTCTTTCCTTTGCCTCAAACCACTAATCCTTCTTCTTCATCCTTACTGATGTGGCTTTGGGGACAAGTAATGAGTTTATGCTAATAACTTAGACTTTACTTTTTTAATCTCTCTATCTATCTATCATCTGTCTATCATTTACCTATCTAGTCATCTGTCAATCCGTCATCTATCTATATATCTCCAATCCTTTTTCTTAAAGAATTGTAGTGAGACTTACATGGGTGTGGATCTTTGCTCTGTCATTATACTTAATATTGCTATGTTCGAATGTGTTCCCCATATTTCATGTGTTGGAAACTAAGTTCCTAGAGCAACCATCTTAAGAAGTGGGACTTTAAAGAAGTGATGAGGTCCCGAGTGCTCTGCTTTCATGAATAGATTAATGGGATTGCCAGAGTGGGTTAGATATTGAAGAAGTGGGTTCTCAATAAAAGAATGACTTCAGCCCCTTTCTCTTTTCTCTCTCTTACCCTTCCATTTTCTGCCATAGTATTTCAAGGCCAAAAGGTCCTTGTCAGATGCTGACACTTTGCTATCAGACTTCCTAGCCTTTAGAACTGTAAAAAATGTTTGTTCTTGTTGTTGTTGCTATTGTTGTAAATTACCCAGCCTTTAGTATCATGTTATAGAAGCACAAAACAGACTGAGAGAAATGCACTCTTCTCCAAACTTTGCCAATATTTATTCATTCTATGATACTGTCGATGTCTTATTTAGACTGTAGGCACCGCTGCCCTTTTTCAAGTCAAAGTGTTTTTCAGTTAGAAGGAGCCTGACATTAACTAGCTTGATACAGTAATTCCCATACAATGTTCTGCACATGTAAGTGAAAAACAATGAGCAAAGTAGACTCATTCTACAGCAATATGCCCAGTAAACCCTAAGCTGTCCTTCTATTTCCAATCACCTGTATACCAAGGGATGCCAAATGGAACGCACAAGATGAAAGAAGGGAGAAAAAAGGTGTGGAAAATTCATAGGATTCATGACAAATTTATAAATAAATCAGATACTGTGAAGAAAAAATAAATCTCAGGACTCTCTAAATTCGTTATGACAAGAGGGAAGATAACCCCTGGAGATGAAGTCATGTAGTATTTTTGTAATTCTGCTTCTTAATTTACATATTAACTTCCTTCCCCGTTGCTCTGTAAATGACGAAAAGAGACCAGACCTGTTTCCCTTTTTCATTATTGTTCTGTGTTACAGAGTAACTGCCTTTCTTATTGTCTTGTACCTAACTCAGACCAGATGTCATCCAAGTCCCTAGACTGCTACATCCTCAGTGTGGGACGGTAAGTGTAGCTTTCCAAAAGAAAAAGCCCACCAGATTGCTGTTAACTATAACTTAAGCCTTATGTAGAAATACGTTGAAATACCATAAAACTTCCCTAAACTTTATCTACAAAAGTGATATAGTTTAGACATTTGTCCCTTCCAAATATCACGTTGAAATTTGATCCTAGATGTTGAAGTTGGGGCCTCATGGGAGGGGCTTGTGTCAGAGTGACGAATCCCTGATGAATGGCTTGGTGCTGTCCTGTGGCAATGTTGGGAAGGAGTGTTTAACTCTGGTAGTTCGCACAAGCACTGTTTTGACTGTTAAAAAGCACTGTTTTTTGACTGTTAAAAAGAGAACTGCACTTGCTCTCCTCTCCGCCTCTCTCACTTGTCACTCAACAAGTCAGGAGCGGAAGTTTTCTGAGCCAGGCTTCCCTTGTTCAGTCTGCAGAACTGTGAGCCAAATGAACCTCTTTCTTTACAATTGCCCGGCCTCACTATTCCTTTATAGCACCTATCCGAACTTCTACACATCAGATAACTGACTTTCATTCTTTGGAAACTTTGATTCTTTGAGCCATCCTTTAAGTTGCACTTAAATAGACTCTCCTTGAACTAGATTCTGACCCATTTGATTAGTTCAGGTTGAACAGATAAAGAAATTAAAATAATCTCTAAATTGCACTTTAAAGTCTGTCAAGTTTTTGAGCCTCTGTATTAGTTCAATCTTCACAGCAATCCTGTAGCATAGTTACCACCTTATTTTAGAGATGAGAAACTGATCTTCATGCATTTAATTAATTTCTCTAAGCTCACACTGTTTGCAAACAATGGAAGCAGGATTGATTTGGAGTTTCTGAATGCCTAAACTAACCCTTGTTTCAACAACATTTTGCAATATGTGTTCTGTGGAATAGTGCTACTGGGGAATGAGGAAGAGACTCTCTGGTAAGTTAAGTTTGATTAATATGGAAATAAAAAAAATTCTATATTTCCTAAACAAAGTACTCCTCATAATTTGTAATATGCTATTACATACCTTGAATCTTTCAGAGGGGGCAAAGAATGTAATATTTGACAATTTCATTTAAGTTGGTGTTTGTTTTGTGGCAGACTAAATCCTGGAACTAATTTTCCTTAGAATTCTCCCCATTAAATTCTGGACTTTGTGATTCTGCACTCTCAATTTTAGATTACAATTATCAGTGAAGGGATAATAGAACTGAATCTGCACTGAGATTCTGGCTAAGAAAAATATGTCTACTTAGAAGTACCATCAAGAACCCATGATGAATAAATAAAGATGATGCTTTGAATTACTATTATCTCTTAGAGGAAACTGGGTTTCAGGTTAAGGATGCATGTGGCCTTTTGCCTTTTATAAATGCAAATGAAATATGTAAAATATTTTCTAAAATAGTATGTGACATCAAAATAACCTAGACTTCAGACACAATTTTGAGAGCCCAAAATGCCAGGGTGGTTTGGAGTGATCATAGACAGATTTTCAACGCTGAACATTTAGAGCAATTCCTTGCCTAAGTTATATAAGAATTTTTTTTAATGGAATTGCTGTCTTATCTTGGAACATAGTCATTTTCTTGAGGTTCTAAAAGTCCTCTTATTATTTTTTTTAATTTTAAACAAAAACAATCACTGCACTGTGTGGTGCTGAATTACATCTGAAAAATCCAAATCATTTCTGCAGCAATTCTATTTAACTGTGCTAATATCCTGTCTTAATAAGGGTTTCACCAGAGAGATACAAATGAAATGTTTGCCAGAGTGATGCATTAATAACTCAAAACCTTTAATTATAGCTGTGCCCAATTTAATTAAACCCTACATTACAAACTGTGGGCCTTCATATTATGAACCCCAAGTTGAATGGTTTATAGCTGAGCTATTTTAGAATTATTCCATCTTTCAGAATATGATACAAGTTCTCCAATTGTGAGAGGATGATCTTTATTTTCAATTGGGAAAATAAAAAACACTTAATACAAACCTACCATTGGCAATGAAGGTATAACTTTTATTTTATTAAAAACATATCTACACAATTCTTTGATGAATACTGCCAACCTAAATTAGTAATTATTTTAACAATTAAGCAAACAGAGAGCAAAAAGAAAGACAAATGAGGTGTGTCTTATAAATTTCCTTTGATATAAAGATGGAGAATTTGATTTATATTTTAAGAAGCAAATGAATAGCAAGATGTGTATTCAAACACTCCTTTTTTTTTTTTTTAATAATGCACATATTACTCCAGTGGAAATGCTCCTAAATTCTACTCATTTTTCTTTCTTATCACATGAAGATTAAGGGTCTCAGGATTAGAAAAATGAATTGCAAACTTGAGTATGAATGAGAATCTCCTGGGAGGACATGTTACTCTCAGCCCCTTTCACAGAGTTTCTGATGCAGGAGGCCTAGGCAAGCCTCAAGAATTTTCATCTCCTACTATAGTAGAACCTCTGTCAGTTGACCTCCCATGGAACTGTAACAAACTTGTCAATATACAAAGGTGCTCAACTTAAGGCACTAGGCCTGCTTAAGTAGGTGGTCGATATAGGGAGGTGGTCAACTATGGAGGCTATCCTGTAGTTTCCAGGTGATACTGTTGCTGCTGGCTCTTTTCTATTCATGGTGGACTCATTTGACCACAAATTATAGTTTATGCCAATGAGATGACTCAGAGTTTGAACAACTCACATAACAGGCTGACCATTCCAGAAAGACAATCATGATTTAGAGTGGGGTTGTGTTCAGGAAGTTTCACCTGTTCAACCACATGGACAATTTATCAATCATTCCAATAATACATCATAAAGTCACCGTAAAACAGAACACTGAAGCCGAGATATCCAAGGTATATGGTCACATATGGGTATGAGACGGTAACACATCCTGAGGACATGGATGTTTCAGACTTGGAACTGTTCTCTATTCCTCCCTGTCAATCTCTTCCCTTGGATGGTTCTAATTTATACCCTTTCTCTGTAATAAGTATAACTATGAGTATAAGTTTCCATGAGTATAATAGCTCTTGATGCATGCTGTGAGTCTTTTTAATGATTTAGTGAACTTGAGTGTGATTTGAGGAAACTACACACTTTGAGCTGATATCAGAAATGACAGTAGTCTTGTGGAAGACTTTCTAACTTTGGAAATCATCTATCTAACCCCTCCTGGCAGTTGAGGGTAAGAAGCCTTGGACAGACTCAGTATTCTGGAGAACTGTGTTCTAAAACTTGAAGTCCAGCTAACCTTAGGGGTGGGATTGGGAAGATGAAGAAGAGAGAAAAGAAAGAAAGAGCAAGAAGGACAGGGAGAGAAAGAAACTGGCTATAGGATGGCAGGTGATGCCACGAGAGGCTGAAACACATTTTACATGCGCTGCCCCGGACGCTGCCACCAGGGGGCAATAGTCCTTTGGTATCTGGGAGGAAGGGCTCCATGATATCCCCCTCCAAACACGAAAATTCATGAAAGCTCAAGTCCTTGATGTCAAATGGTGCAGCATTTGCATATAAGTCACACACATCCTCTTTTCTACTTTGAATTATCTCTAAATTACTAATACTCAACACACCATAAATACTATGTAAATAATTGTTATAATATATTTTTCAGGAAATAATTACAAGACTGTACATGTTCAGTAGAGATACAACCATTTTTTTTAGTATTTTCAACCTGTGATTGGTGACATTAAAAGGCTTCAAGCCCATGAATATATGGATGGCCAATTGTACTAACTTTTCTCTATATACCACTAGTCTTTCTATCACAGTAACTATATTACGATCACCAAATCACCCAGAGAGACAAAAGAAAAACATCAGTTAAGGCTTAGATGTTACCATCTCAGATATGCTAATATAATCTCTTTATTAATTCCTATATGTCTCAGGAGCTGCTACTATGCCAAATAAATTTGGATCTGATACTTTAGACATCCACAGTCTCTGAAATATATGCATATTTAAGATTATGTAGCATCAGGGAACATTATAACAAAAATCTTAGATAGCATTCATTTCATGAATTAAAAGGGAAAAAAGTTCTGCTTTTCTTTGTATCTTGTTGCAGGAACATACACCAGCTCCAAACAAGATATGAAAATTCTTTCAGAATGCATCTCCTTTGAGATTAGAAAGGCCTTTCATAGGAGGATAGTAAGACTACTGAATACTCTTCAGTTCTGTGAGAACTATGGCAGGGTGTGATAGAAATGGGAGAAGGTCTACTCGCCTATGAAATTTAGAGTTAATGTAAATTTCTTCTCTCTGTAGAATTTAACTGTCTAGTATTCGTAGACCAATATTAAGTGACTTTACTGTGGTCTGACAAATAATTGCCATTGATGGCAACTGACAGTTTAGAGTCTAATGATAAGTTATGTTTTTCTGAATAAAGTATTTTATATATCCATTATTTACATGTGGGGAGTTTTGTCTTCTCTTCAGCTACAGCTTTTCAGCAGGGTTAGAAATTTTGTTTACAACTTAAAAAAAGAATAGAATACTTCCTATCTGCAGGCTTCTATGCCAGCCTTTGAAGACAAAAAATGAAGGAAAAGTGACAAAAATACCTGCCCAGAAAGCCCTAGAAAAGCACTGACATGGCTGTAGCAGTTTCTACTTAGGATAATAAGAAAGTAACTGAAATTTTCCAAATGTTTTGCATCCTCTACATACCTTGTGTATACTTGACACTCAAAAAATTGATTGACTGCTTTATCTTTTTATAGTTTTAAAATTTTAAAAAATGAATATAAACATCCTACTTAGGCAGACAATTTCTGCATGGAGTATAAAGAGAGCTCTCTATGTTCTAAAAACATAACTTCAGGAAGTTATTTTACTTAAGGTCATAATATTAAAGATAGAATGCATGCATTTTCTCAAGTAAAAAAAGTGATATCAATGCAGATTTTGTACAAATAAAAAGGAATAAATATCATTTATTTCTTACATTTTCTGATTTCAGTAGTTGTGTTGCTGCCCAGCTGGGCTGTACTACCTGCTGCACAGATATAACCCCTGGGAGTTATAGGGGAGAAGGAGTTTATCCCACAGTGGGATAAACTAAGTGGGGAGACAGGAGAAGTTTCTCAAACCAGCCTCTCCAAGAATGTAGGAGATAGGGTTTTTAAGGCTAGTTTGTCAGGTAGGGGGTTAGGTAATTAAGTTTACAAATTGGCTAAGTTTGGGGCAAAATTGTAGGGGTGTGGAGGATCTGGAAATAAAGTTTTGTTTTGTTCCATCTCCTGGGGCTGTGATTCCAGTAGAGTTTGTTTCCTTGGTGTGGGTTGCTGGTCTAGGCAGATTAGCTAATCCACTGTAAGGCAGGGCCTAAAAATTATCTTAGAAGCTACCTTCAGAGTTCTGAACAGTGATGTTATCTATGAAGGAAAGTTAAGGGTCTTCACAACCAGCAAGGAGAAAGTTAAGAATCTTTACAGCAAACAGCTGTGTGACTCCAGAGCAGCAATTACAGAGACACAAACAAGGAGACAATGACTAACTATTATCAAGCAAATAAGAGGATACGGGCAGATTATCATCATTATTTTCGCTAAGGCTGCTCCTTTGCAGAGTTTTGGGGGCCCTTATTCTAGTTCTGGCCGTGCACCCCTTCATCAGTTTGTAAGGAGGGGTTTCAATTATGTCATACTGTTGTGTGACTGGACCATTATAGTTGATCCTAACACATTTTTGTATTGATCTGCATAGTTTTGAAAATTTCAAGGTTTGAAAAAAATTGATAACAGAAGAGAAATCTCTTCCTTCAGATAGAACTAGTACATGTAAAAGTGATGGTGAAAGTTAGAAAACAATGAGTGGTCAAACTGGCTTCAGGGTGTCTGTCTAAACATCACTGAGTTGTTAATGGGAAACTGTTCTACAGTGAAGAAACGTGGAGGATACTATGTTAATTAAATCATCAAATTAATATTATCCATATTGAGGAAAGCTCCATTGTGTGCCTCTGACAGAATGCACCGAAATGAGCACGTTATTTCATTTGTATGCGTGTAAACCGGGTAACTACTGAAAAATCATACAACAGACCCAGATGGAAGGGCATTCAATATCATAACTGGCCTGTACTCCTCAAAAAATGCAAGGTAAAACGACAGATGTAAAGGCTCAGTGTCTGTACTGGATTAAAGTAGAGGTCTGATAAGTACATGCAATATGCATCTTCTCTGGGAAATAATAGTCATTAAAGTCATTATTGGTGCAATTGAAGAAATCTGAAGTATGGATTGGTAGGTATCGTATATATATTTGCTCATTTTGATGAATGTGCTATAGTGATTTAACATTATTTTTACTCTTGGGATAAAAAATATTAACTTATTTAGAGACATAGGAGTATAATTTGCTTTTGTTTGTTTGTTTGAGACAGAGTCTCACTATGTCCTACTCAGTGAAGTGCGGTGACATCACAGCTCACAGCAGCCTCAAACTTTTGGGCTTAAGCGAGTCTCAGCCTCCCAAGCAGTTGGGACTACAGGCGCCTGCCACAATGCCCGCCTATTTTTTTGTTGCAGTTGTTTAGCTGGCCTGGGCTGGGTTTGAACCCACCACCCACAGGGTATGTGACTGGCACATGCTATTGGTGCCAAGCCAGGAGTATAATGTCTTCCTTCCTTCCTTCCTTCCTTCCTTCCTTCCTTCCTTCCTTCCTTCCTTCCTCCCTCCCTCCCTCCCTCCCTTCCCTCCCTCCCTCCCTTATTTCTTTTTTGAGACAGTTTCACTTTGTTGCCCTTGGTAAAATGCTGTAGCATCACAGCTCACAGCAACTTGAAACTCTTGGGCTAAAATAATTCACTTGCTTCAGCCTCCCGAGTAGAGTAGCTGAGACTATAGGCATCCACCACAATACCCGGCTGTTTTTAGAGACAAGGTTTCGCTCTGGTTTCATTTACTTCTTATTAATTTTTTTTTTTTTTTTTTTTTTGAGACAGAGTTGCATTCTGTCACCCTGTGGTTGAGTGTCCTGGCATCATCACAGCTCACAGCAATTTCAAACTCCTAGGCTCACGCGATCTCTTGCCTCAGCCTCCAAGTAGCTGGGACTACAGGCACCCACTACAACACCCATTTTTAGTAGAGACTGCATGTCACTCTTGCTCAGGCTGGTCTCCAACTCCTGAGCTCAAGCAATACACCCACCTTGGCTTCCCAGAGTACTAGCATGACAGGCGTGAGCCGTGGCACCCAGCCAGAGTACAATGTTTTTAAACTGTTTTTAAAATGATATAAAAATACCACAAAAATGCAGATACACAAATATACATGTGTATGTGCAAATATATTTTTAGCTAGAGAAAGAGAATGAAGTAAAATGTAAACAAATCAATTAGGACATAGTCAGAGAATTTTAGTGAAGGGAACAACAGGGGAACTTTCCAAAGGTCCTTCAGTGGTTACATGCATAGATAGATAAATTTCTCCATCTCTCTCTCTCTCTAGACATACAAATAAATATTCTTCATGCAGTATTAAATAAAATAAACTTTCTCTTTTGTCTCACACCTAGTGTCTGTAAGGTTTTAGGAAGTTTTATCTGAAAAGAATAGAGATTGCTTAATGAATTAGGAAGAATTGCTTGTAAAAATTTTTATAGAAATAAGAAAAACAGGAGATTCAAGGAAACCCAAGTAATTTACTTGAATTATATCAGGATCTCAGAGCTGGATTTCATGCAGGAGTCCTTTCGTAGTGATAATTTGAGGCATAACTTGAATGCCCTGACACCACTATAGAGTGGTGTAACATATCACTCTATTACTCTTACCTCTGTGTGTGTTTATGTGTGTGTGTATATTGTCTCATTATTTTCTCTTCCAATAACTCATGGAATAGAGAGATTTCATCCTTCAGGTACTGTCTTTCTGTAGTTTTCCTTCTCTGCTCCATCCAATGATCTATTTCATCCAGTAGGTTGCCCCATTAAAGATGCAGTGAATGTGGCAATTTCACTGAGAAGAGGCTGGAGACAGGAATACATTATCATTTCTCATCGCTGGGATTCTGATTAACATTGCTTTTGGTTTAAAAATCACTTTGGATAAAATAAAGTCTTTAAAACTATTGTCTTCTCGTTTATTCAAAATGTTATTCCCCTCACTAAAATGTAATACTTTTTGCTATAATTTTATTCGTTTTTGTGCTTATATTTTTGTATTTGAAAATTTTAATGCTCTTTTAAAGATTCCTTAATTTTAAATTATAGTTTCTACCTGCTTATTGTTGGTGTGAGAAAATATTATTGTTCTGAAATTGACCATGAGATGAACATTTCCCCTGAGTGTTTTATAACATTTTAGTTGCTACTTTAAATAATTTTGGTTGCTGTTTGAAGTAGCTATTCTTCATTATATAAAGAAAGCATACTTATAATCCTAATTGGGCTCAAATTTATATTTCCAGAATAAAATTTTTTTCCATCAAGGTGATAATAAATTCTTCTTTTTTATTTGATGTCATGGATTGCATAAATTAATTTACTAGTATTTTTAAGCCTTATATTTTTATTATAAGCCACTTATGATATTAGCTTGTTACTATTTGGGTTTTCCACAAAATATTTCAAAAGATAATGATAATGAGAAAACATTAATTCGTGTCAGATATATTCAAGGCTCTGAACTACCCACATAAGTCAAGCAATTATATTATGTCCAATTAAAGACATATCAGATATTTCACAATATTTACTTAGCTAATAATGTTAATCCTAGGCAATTCTGAATTTAAGGTCTAATCTCTATTATTTTTTCTCATCACACTTAACTGCCTTTTTCTATATCATGCTGTCTCTTGAAAAATATATCCTTCAGCAAAGCTCAAAGCCCCCCAAATTTACCATATATAGTTAAGAAATAATTTCTATATTGTTTTTTCTACTTTGTTTAAATATTTCTGAGCTAAGAGGAAACAGTATAATTTTTGAAGTGTATTCAGTACTTACAACAAACACTGGTATACAGATATAAATGTTGAACAAATACAACACAAATACAGACTACAGACTTCAAGTCATGCTGTACACAGCAAATACATACAATTTTATATGTCAATTTTTTAAATAAATAAAACGTAGACTAATTTTACTTATGGATGTAGAAATACTAACCAATTGAAATAAAACAAATCTTAGTCCTTCAACTTGTTTGAGATAGTATTCATAATTCTCCACAAATTAATATGTATAGTTATTTCAAAATCACTACCCCAATATGTTTTTGGAGAACTTAATAAAATTGGTCTATAAATAGAAACATCGACAAATAGAAATAACTTGGAAAACTTTGAAATAAATGTGTTGAAATACAGGAGGCTTTCTAGTATGAATATTATAATTATTAATTATCATAGCAAACAGATGGATGACTGGGCTTTAATAAAACTTTTAAAAAATAAGTATTAAAAGACCCAACTAAAAAGGAGAATTTCAGACCAATTTCACTAATGAATATAGATGCAAAAATTCTCAACAAAATCTTAGCCAACAGATTACAGCTTATCATCAAAAAAGTCATACATCATGATCAAGTAGGTTTCATCCTAGGGATGCAAGGCTGGTTTAATATATGCAAGTCTATAAATGTTATTCACTGTATCAACAAAAGTAAAACTAAAAACTATATGATCTACTTAATAGATGTAGAAAAAGCATTCGACAAAATCCAGCATCCTTTTGTAATTGGAACACTGAGGAGTATAGGTATAGGTGGCACATTTCTGAAACCGATCGAGGCTATTTATGACAAACCCAACCGATCGAGGCTATTTATGACAAACCCACGGCTAATATTTTACTGAATGGAGTCAAACTGAAAGCTTTTCCTCTTAGAACTGAAACCAGACAAGGTTGTCCTCAGTCACCATTAATATTCAACATAGTGCTGGAGGTTCTAGCCAATACAATTACACAAGACAAGAAAATAAAGGGCATCCAAATTGGAGCAGAGGAGGTAAAACTCTTCCTCTTTGCTGATGATATGATCTTATACTTAGAGAACCCTAAAGACTCAACCACAAGACTCTTGGAAGTCATTAAAAAATACAGTAATGTTTCAGGATATAAAATCAATGTCCACAAGTCAGTTGCTTTTGTATATGCCAACAACAGCCAAGATGAGAGGTTAATTAAAGACACAACTCCCTTCACTATAGCCCCAAAGAAAGTGAAATACTTAGGAATATACCTAACAAAAGAGGTGAAGGACCGCTATAAAGAAAATTATGTAACCTTAAGAAAGGAAATAGCAGAGGACCTTAACAAATGGAAGAACATACCATGCTCATGGTTGGGAAGAATCAACATTGTTAAAATGTCTGTACTTCCCAGAGCAATTCACTGATTCAACACCATCCCTATTAAAATACCAACATCCGATTTTCAAGACTTGCAAAAAATGATTCTGTGTTTTGTATGGATGGAACCAGAAAAAAATCCATATAGCTAAGGTAGTTCTTAGTAATAAAAACAAAGCCGGGGGTATCACCATACCGGATATTACAAGGTCGTAGTGCTCAAGACAGCATGGTACTGGCACAAAAATAGAGATATAGACATTTGGAATCAAATAGAAAACCAGGAAATGAAATCAACAACTTATAACCACCTAATCTTTGATAAACCAAACAAGAGCATCCTCTGGGAGAAAGACTCCCTATTCAATAAATGGTGCTGGGAGAAGTGGATATCCACATGTAAAAGACTGAAAATGGACCCGTACCTTTCTTCACTCACAAAAATTGATTCAAGATAGATAAAGGACTTAAATTTAAGGCACGAAACAATAAAAATCCTCAAAGAAAGAATAGGAAAAACACTGGAAGATATTGGCCTGGGGAGAGATTTTATGAGGAAGACTACCATGGCAATAGCAACAACAGCAATAATAAACAAATGGGATTTAATTAAATTGAAAAGTTTCTGTACAGCCAAGGAGACAACAACCAAAGCAAATAGACATCCTACCCAAGGGAAAGGATATTTGCATATTTTGAATCAGACAAACACTTAATAACCAGGTTCTATACAGAACTTCAATTAATTTACAAGAAAAAAACCAAAACCAACAATCCCATACATCAATGGGGAAGAGAGATGAATAGAATCTTCTCCAAAGATGACAGACGAATGGCCAGCAATCATATGAAAAAAATGCTCACCATTCCTAACTATTAGAGAAATGCAGATTAAAACCACCCTGAGAGTTCATCTAATCCCAGCGGGTATGGCCTATATCACAAAATCTCAAAACTGCAGACGCTGTCACGGACATGGAGAGAAAGGAACACTTTTACACTGCCGGTGAGACTGTAAAGTAATACAACCTTTTTTGGAAGGAAGTATGGAGAAACCTCAAAGAACTCAACCTAGTCCTCCCATTTGATCCTGCAATCCCATTACTGGCATCTATCCAGAAGGAAAAAAACCCTTTTATTATAAAGACACCTGTACTAGGCTGTTTATCACAGCCCAATTTATAATTGCCAAAATGTGGAAACAACCTAAATGTCCTTCAAGCCCAAAATGGATCAGTAAGTATATGTATATGATGCAATACTATTCAGCCATAAAAATGGAGATTTTTCAGCATTTGTACTAACCTGGATGGAGGTGGAACACATTATTCTTAGTGAAGCATCACAGAAGTGGAGAAGCATGAATCCTATGTACTCAATTTTGATTTGAAGACAATTAATGACAATTAATGTCATGGTGGGGCATGGGGGAAAGGGAGAGCAGACAGAGAAGGAGGGAAGGGCGAGGAAAAGGAAAAGAAGAAAAAAAAAAGAACAAAAAAAGAAAATAGTGACTAATTTTCACATAAATTGGTTTTAATTTTGACCAAAGTATATTACTTAAACATTAATTTTTAACTCAACATGTTAATATGTTTTTTAGGATATTGTATCCTCATTTATAGGTGACATGTGTTTTTAATTTCTCCTTTATAATAATATATTTTCTCCAACTTTAATATCAGGTGTACCCAGATCACATAGAACGATTTTGATGTATTTCTTCTTTTTCTACTGTCTATAAGATTTAGCATGACCTGTATATCATTGCTATAATCAAGTATATCATTGTTATAAACAATATATATTTTATTGTTGTAATAAATAAACACTGGCTGGGATATAACTTTGAAAAATAGGATTTGAGATACATCCATAGATGGTGCGATTTGACTGGGATTGCTAACGGACACCTATATCTAGAGTGAATGAAGCTGTATGACTCAGAATCCCTCCTTGTGCTTGAGGGAGTAAGGAGGTGCAGTTCATATTGGACATGTGGTGCAGTGCTGTCTAGATTTGAAACAGTGAAGTAGCTGGACACAATTACCCTGCAAATCCTAGTTCTGAAAATATTCCAAATGTGTGTAATTAACACCTGTATTTCTTTCTAAAAAGTATGAGTTAATTTATTTTTATTATTTTTGATTTGGCATTTTTTTAAATTCTTATTACATACTATTCAAGTGAAATAAAAAGGTTTTTAGTAAGAAAACAAAAATGAAAGACAATGTTAGTGTGTCCAATACTGCTTCATCCAGTACCTCAGCAACTAAATTAAAAATAGTCATAAATATAATGAACATCATTTAACACTCAGATTCACAAGTAGTAAAGAATTATACCACATCCCACATGAATAATTGGGGGGGAAACATTAGCAAATGAAGCTATGGTTCCTAGCAAATTAAAGAGACACGTACAGTGCAGACATTCCCACTTGTCTGAAAAGCTGATGAGATATTTCAAATGACTTGCACTCAGTAATACTGAACAAGCAAAAATACAAACCAAATATGCAATGATATCAGATAAAGCACCAGAATCAAGTTACTCAGTTGCAGAAACTGTAGCTATAGGATAATATTTAGAAATAAACATATACTACATCAAGCACACAAAGTGAACTTAGTGTGGGTTTAAATTGGCTTGCTATTCTTACAGAGGCTTAAGGGACTTGGGTCCCCCTGAGGCACGCACAGAATTAACTTGCCTGGAATTAAAATTCCACAAGCCAATTCTCTGAAGTTGTGCACCCCATTAAGCCTGAGGCAAAGGACATGTTGCCCTTCCTCAGAGATACAGGCCAGAGGGTTGACGTGTGTTAAAAACATATTGTCAGAAGTCTATAAGTGCTCACACCAACAGTAGCTAGGAAAAGGAAATCTCATGCAATTGCAGGATCTGTTATTTTACTGGCCTGCTGTGCAACTGTAAAAATGTTTGGAGAAGAAAACAAAAAGGAAATTTAAAAAATTTTGCTTTCAGATAATACCATTTCTTGATGTTAAGGATTTATCTGAAAATGTAGAATTCCAAGTGATATCTCACTTGAAAGACGTAAACATGTTTGCAATTCAGTCGGATGAATCTACTGATGATCAGTGGTAAACTCCAACTTTTGGCTTTCAGTAGATTTGTCTATAAAGAAGAAATCATAGGACAGTTATTTTGTTGACCACTCAAACAAATGACTAAGAAATTTTTTATTTGATTAATAATTACTTTAATTCTAATAACTTGTCTTGGGATTCCTGCATAAGTATTTGTACAAATAAAATCCCATCTACATCTGGAGATATAAAAGGGTTTGTCACACTTGTGCAAAAAAAGAGTCCAAAAATTATTTTTACATACTGTTTTCTACACAGAGAAGTGCTACTGTCAAAATCATTAGTGCCTGAATTACAAAAGGTCCTAAATGATACTATTAAAATTATTAATTATATAAAGAGCAGGCCATCAGAATCACTAGTATTTGCAGAATTATGTTCTTTAATGGTTGTTTCTCATATGCAGATCTTACTGCATTTGGAAGTGAGATGTTATCTCTAGGGAGAGTTCTATCAAGATTTTTATTAATGAAAAGGGGGAAATACCAGTCCCTTAAAAAATGCAATATTCTAAATTAGGTGATTTACTTTATGACATGTTTTGGTGTAATAAAGTTGCATTTCTTTCCATTCAGTGTTTGAATATTCAGTGTTTGAATATTCTTAGTAAGAGTGTGCAGGAACATAATTAAAATATTCCCATATCTACAGGTAAAATTAATGCTGTCAGAAAAATTACTGCTCTGGAAGGAAAAGATGAAAAGAGAAAATGGAATAGAAATGTTTGAACTAGTGAAAAGGTGTACACTGGATAAAAATCTTATTGAACAAATGTTACAAACTTTAGATTTAGTGTACACAAATTTTGAAAAATGTTTTCCTGCACCTACATTTGACATAACATCACTGTATTGGGTGAGAAATCCCTTTGTTTTAATTGCATGTAAGTCAGCAAATTTAAATATTACAGAAGAGGAAGAGTTAACAGAAAGGAGAAATGAGAGAAGATTGCAATTAAAAAAGTCAACAACAGATATTATAATCTTTCGTACTTCTTTCATTCTCAACATCATATTATGTGTGAAGTGAGTTTTTTTGCAATGAATGATATTAAAAACAAAAATTGATCATGGCTAGAATCCTTGGAAGAACATTTAAGAGTATGCCTATCCAAAATTTGACCTTGCAACAAAGATATTCTAAAAAAAGTTAAGCTCAGATACCTCATTAAATATTAAATTATAACAAATAGAAAAATAAATAAATATAATTTTTTTTTTTTTGAGACAGATTCCCACTTTATCTCCTTCTGTAGAATGAATGCTGTAGTGTCATAGCTCACAGAAACCTCAAACTCCAGGGCTTAAGCAATTCTCTTGCCTCAGCCTCCCAAGCAGCTGGGACTGCAGGTGCCCACCACAACACCAGGCTATTTTTTATTGCAGTTGTCATTGTTGTTTAGCTGGCCTGGGCTGGGTTCAAACCAGCCAGCCTTGGTGTATTGAGGCTGATGCTGTACCCCTGCACTATGGGTACCAAACCATTATAAATGCTTTTAAGAATTTTAATTGTTATCTTTTTATTACAAATTATAATTTTTCTTTCTGTGATGATGCATTTTCTTGTGTTAATAAATACATCAGAAAAGGGATATTCTTTTTCTTTAAGTGTGCCCTGGAAGTTTAACTATAGGTTCAAGTGTGCCCTGAAATAAAAAAGGTTGAGGGAGGCACCTGTGGCTCAGTGAGTAGGGCACCGGCCCCATACACGCAGAATCGAACCCAGCCCCAGCTAGCTAAAACAGCAGTGGCAACTGCAACAAAAATGGCCAGGCATTGTGGGGGGCGCCTGTAGTCCCAGCTACTCAGGAGGCTGAGGCAAGAGAATCACTTAAGCCCAAGAGTTGGAGGTTGCTGTGAGCTGTGATGCTATATCACTCTACTGAGGGTAACAGAGTGAGACTCTGTCTCAAAAAAGAAAGAAAGAAAGAAAGAAAGAAAGAAAGAAAGAAAGAAAGAAAGAAAGAAAGAAAGAAAGAAAGAAAGAAAAGGAAAAGGTTGAAAAACACTGTCCTAGACAGAGACTTTTTTGTGGAGACAACCTGCTGAGCCCCTCTGCTCTGCTACAGGCTTTACTTTCCTTTCTTCTCAACAAATTCTCTTGCTTTCACTTACTTGTGGCCTGTGAATTTTCTGTTATTCCCAAGACCAAGGACCTAGCAGGAAAATTCCGGTATTTTCTTTTTCCTCTCTAAAATTTGTATACATTTTGTGGCATCCTCTGTATACATACATAAAATGTTAAAAATTATTTTTTGATGTTATGATTATAAATAGTTTTTCCTTCTTTGAGTTTATCTAGTCATCTAGTTTTGTCAAAGAATCCAAAATTACTTTTACTACCTAATTAAGAAAATAAATATTTACATGATAAACTCATATATGGAAAACTTACCTAAGACACTGATTAAATATCATCAATTGATAATAAAAGTTAATAAAATTAGAAAATGACTCACTAAGTTCGCATTCTATACTACATTTATCCAACATCTTAAAAAATGAAAGAAGTCAGCATCATCTATATTTTACTCTTTTGCATCAAAAAAGTTACGTGTTTATCTGCAAAGAATGCAGATTGGACACTTTTACTGTTTTGTGACAATTTCTGAGTTCTAACAAAGTGATAATTCTAGTGAAAAGGTCAATGTTGCCATCAGAAAAATGATTATATTGAATTGTACTATCTGAAATGCTTGTTGCTTTATGAAACATTTTCCTGCAAAGTTTATGAACAAAAATGGAATTTCTCCCCCCCCCTGAAATACAACCCCCTGGAATATGGGTTATATTTCATAAAGATTATGAGTATTAGGTATCTCTCTTTGATACCAGTCATGCAAGAAATCTCTGTCTGGATAAAACTTGACAAACTGGCTAATTTCCCACTGCAATTTCTGATAGTCAGCTAGGCATGATAATGGTAAGTAAGAGATACAACTCAAGAGTTCCTCGTGGGAAGTGACTCCATCATGATCTGTCTAACATTACTATAGCTCTTTAAATGAAGAATTTGATTACTGAAATAATTTTGAAAATATGCCAAAGCCATCTTTGCTCACTAATCTCTGGTGGCAATTGAAATGCTATAATGGAAATATTTGAAAAATAGCTCTTATAAGAGGAATTCTTAAGTTTTCCCTGAAGTTCAGGGAAGTTTGTTTTCAACACCTTTCTCTCATTTAGTATTTCTTCTTTGAAGACGAGGGTTTGGCTTGAATATGTGTATTTTAATAATTCTATTTATTGAATAATTGATGATAAACTATTAGTTATCCTTTGCCTTATTTGGTTATGAACACATGAAGAATAAGACATGAATAAAAATTGATGTAACAATGTAATATGTTAAAATTTGAGTATCAATAATCTGCACTTAAGATAACTATCCTCAAAAACCTGCTAAAAATATAAATAGTGACAAGAACAAAACTCCAAAGAGTAAAAAAACAAAAACAAACAAAAAAAAAACAATCTAAATTGATGCCACCTTAACTGAGAGCAATTTGCCAACATGCATTGAGGTCAAAATCAACATGATTTCTTGTGCATATATTGAACAATATTGGATTATTTCCCTACCCATATCCAATGATGTTATGGATAATCAAATATATGTTTCTGGTAAAATGATAGTGAGTTAACTGTAACAGCTTTCTTATCAAGGCTGATAGCTTGCTTAAGATTTACTTCAAAACCCTTAACTCACTTTGCTCATGAATTCAAAGGCACATTATCATACACTCTGTTAATCTGAGCAAGTTATACAGATTACAAATTCTTCCTTTAAATCGCACAGCTCAAACCATATGAATCTTTCCTAATTTTCCCTTCCTGACTCTATATCAAATTGGCTTTTCTCACCTTATTTCAGTGTGCCTAATAGTCTTAGATTTGCTTAATTAACCCTTTTTTTTTGTACTGGTCTTTTAGAAGGGCAATAGTCCATAGTATCAGGGCGTTTGAAACATTGCCTACTACTAAAGGATCTATCTCCACAAATTTAATTCTTAGAAAATGCACAATTATAGGAATATTAATTGCAATATTCTTTATAATACAGAAACAAATATTAAACAATAGTTGAATAGTCATTTGAATTAGCATATATTAATAGGTTGGAGTGCCATAATGTTATTAGAAAATAAAAAAAAATTTTTAAAGATGTATTTCATTATTCTCAAAAGGAGTAAAAAAATGATAATCAAAATAATTTTTGCCTTCCACTCCACCTAAATCTGATCTTTCTCAACTTTATCTGAGCAGGACATAAATATCTACCTTATGTTGTGCTCCATCTGAAAAACTTAAGAATTATTTTGTTCTCATTTTTATACCCACCCCCACATTTTATCTTATTTTCTGCTCTGTCTTTTTTTTTTTTTTTTTTTTTTTAACTAAAAATATATGTACCTCCCTTTTATTTGAATTTTCTATTTTTGAAGCTTTTGGGTCTCAGGAAATGCCATCTCAATAAATACGACTCTGGGAGACTAAAATATGCCACACCACTTCTTGGCATATTTGGAGATGTCTATTCAGAGAAACTTCAGATACAGGAAAAGTTCTGGAAAATCGTCCTTTTGTAAAAAAAAAAAAAATTATATCTATCTATTTTAATAAAATCAACATCAATTGGCAAGCACAGGCCTTTCTCTGAGGGACCCTTATCTCCCTAAAACAAATACAGGAAAGTTCATATCTACACTTAGCCCCAAAAGAACTTGGCACAGCCTCTCCCCTGTTTGAACAGCTTCTACCTAAGAGTCTTTATCTACATAATAAGACAACTCTTCTTTATCATGCAATTCCTCCTCTTACCCTACCGTGGCTTATGTTACCACCTCTCTACAACAAGGCCCTTTTCCTCTGTGTAACTCAAAAGTCTATTTAAGCTTTAACCATCATTCCATCCTTTGAGTCTCATAATTTTGTGGGATTTGTATGCACATGCATGTAATAAATTTGTATGCCTTTTCTCTTGCTTTTCTTTTGTCTATCCTTAAGTTTATCCCAGAGACTGAACCTCTAGAACAGGCGTCCTCAAACTTTAAATTTAAACAGGGGGCCAATTCACTGTCCCTCAGACCGTTGGAGGGCCGGACTATAGTTTAAAAAAAAAACCCAAAAAACTATGAACAAATTCCTATGCATACTGCACACATCTTATTTTGAAGTAAAAAAACAAAACGGGAACAAATACAATTCACACCACTTCATGTGGCCTCGGGCTGCAGTTTGAGGACGCCTGCTCTAGAGGGTGGAAAGGTTTCCTTCACCTCTACAAAGCCATTATCATCTCTTCCCAGGGATACTGCAATGCAACTGGCCCCCTTCCATTCTTCTTAAATTAATTCTTAACATGGTAGTTAGTCAGATTATAACCAAATGCAAATTGGATATAGCTCAAATCACTTCAAAGTCTATTTACTATAAGTCGAATAAAATTTAAACTCTTATGACGGTATTGTACCCTTACATAATATAGATTGATATATTTTCTTACACATCTAATTTCACCTCTTATCATTCTCTAGCTCACACAGATTAGCTTAACTGACTTCCTGTATTGTTTTTCAGCTACTCAAACTCTTTTTACACTTGGAATTTTTATAGGTGCCGTTCCATTGGAGTGCACATCTCTCTCATTTTCTTATTTTTCATTTTTTTAGATATTATTGAGGAAATTCAATTTTAAAATAATTTTCCTTCTGCCCAGAAATCTCCACAAAGATGGCAGAGAAAAAAAAATATTTATTATTAAATAAGCATTAAACTTTGTGATATGCATCGCAGGCAATCCTCTATGAGATTACAATGAAAAGAAATCTCACCCAGATATAATCCATTATATATGCACATGTACAAGTTATGTTTCCAAGATAAACAATAACTATTCCTCAAGTAAGAGGAACTAGTCACATAGAGTTCATCTTATTTTTATGTGGTAATTAGAGTGAATCTGTATGTTAGTTAACTGACTAACATACAGGGAAGGGAGAACAAAAGCAAAAATGCAACAAAGAAACGTGTGTTTTCATGACAGTAGGTAGTTTTCCAACTTGAAATAAGGTCTTTACTGAAGTTAGGCCTTTAGCATCCCACATAAACTGAGAGACAGGGAGAGAGAGAGAGTTTCCCTTAATATTTGTATTCTGAAGATATAGCTTTCAAGACCTTGAGGAAGAAATTCCTAGGTCACGAAAGTAGGAAAAAAAAAAGGCTTATTTAGTTCTAAAATAATACATTTTGAACAGACAGAGAAAGTACTTACAAGTTTTCTAAGGTAAATGTTCTGGCAAAAAAAGGAGAGAAGTGTTATCACCCAACTGGATTCATTGACAACGGCCTCCTCTCCGTTCAGGAGGAAGCCCATATGTGAGATAGCAGTGTTATTGTGGAGAAAAAGTTTCATGTCAGTGCCTTGACAGGAGATGAGAGCAATTTCTAAAATCCACCTTCCCTAAAATTTGTGAGAAACACTTTCATAGACATTTTGGCAAGCAAAAGCCTAGGCAATTGGGTCTGCTAATTGGTTGGGTTTGGGGCAGAACAAGGTGGGGGTAGAGAAATGATCTTCTTTGCAGCGTCAGTTCTTGGGGTAGAAGTTACAATGGCGGTTGAGTCAGCTCTCGTCTATGGGCCACTGGTTGGGTGAGTTATCTGTTCCAGTGGAAGGAAGGATCTGGAAGGTATCTCAAATCTAGCTTTAGGTTTCATGAGGGTGATATTATCTAGAAGGAAAGTTAAGAACCTTTTTAACTATCAGTTAGGAGACTCTAGAGGAACAATTACAGAAAGGCAAACAAGAGAACAGTGACTATCAAGCAAACAAGGGTACAATTAGATGATGACCTTATTTTTAGCTAGCCTTGGGCCTTCATGGCGTTTTAGGCCCTACTCCAGTTCTTACCTTGCACCCCTTTATTGATCATAAAGGACAGTTTCATGAGGAACGTCTTTGTTTTCCGCTGTAGAAATTAAGCTGTTTATTTGTAATTTCTATCTGTCCTGCAATATACTGTTGGTTGGAGCATTCTTTCTAAATATGCACATTACCCTAAATTTCACCACTTACTTTTTATATTTATGTATTTTCTAAATTTATAATTATCTTATTTTCTTTACTTGTTTTTTATTTATATTCCCCTCGAAACATAAATTCCATTAAGGTAGTCTGTCCTGTTTCACTCCTGAAAATTAAGTTGCCTTTGTATAAAAAATAGAAAATACAAAAGGGTAAATCTGAGAAATGATAGAAAAAAAAATCACTGCAAAAGAGAAATTGAAGAAAGCCCAAATAAGTAAAGGGATTTATGTCTTTCATGGGTGAGAACTGTTATGATAGTAATTCTTCACAAATTAAGCTGTAGATTTAGTAAAATCCCAATGAAAATTCCAATCTATCCTTAGAAATTAATAACTTAAAATTCATATAGAAATTCAAAAGACCCTGAATAGCCTCAACAACCATGAAAAACAATAAATTTGAATAGCTAACTTTGCTGAATAGGTGTCAATCATTCTCAAAGATAGACTAACATTCCTATTTCTTGAACTTGAAAGTAATAATAAAAGTATTTTTTTCCTACCTCATGTAGCATCTTGTCTTTTCAACTGACATTATTAAATAAGAATTAAACATACAGATGAATTCATGTGGACTAGGCCTAGAGAAGAATCAAAACTAAATCATGTACTAAAAAAATTACAAAAGGGAATACCTTCTTTAACTCTAAATATGTATAACTATATGATAACTATGTGTTCTTGAGAAAGTTTTTGTTTGTTTTGTTTTCAACTATTTAAGCTTCACTTTTATTTATATTTTATAAAATTAATATTCTATTACCTAATCTCTAAATAGATTCTAAGTATTATTCCTGCCCAAGCTACTGTAAAAAAGGAAATTTTACTTTCAATGGAGACCAAACTCTTATTCAATCTCCACTTGAATAACATATCTCAGTTATTACTGCATGTAGGTAAGTGTACAGCCTCTCTTTATTCCTACTTATTTTGGCTATGTATCTCTTAGTTAACTATTTCAAAATGATCTGTACTCAATATTATGTCTTTTTTTAAAATATCCGAAGTCATCAGGCAGAGTATGTAATTTTATCTTTCTTTATAGAAGTATTAGCTCCTTTTATTATTCATTTTTTAAAATAAAACCAAACTTATGTAATTTGAATATCATTAACTAGAAGTCAGTCATGACACTAGAAAAATCATAATTGATAAATTTTGTTTTATGGATTTGGTAACATGATTATTTTGACAATCCCAATTAGAAGAGTAATCTCAAACACACACACACACACAATTTCTACAAAGGTTCATAGACGAACCCTGTACAAACTGTTCAAGGCAGGAAAGACAAGAAATGTTACTTCCCCTTCACTTACTGATGTTGGGAAACTATTAAGGAGAGAAAAGATCTCTTTAGAAGTAGACTCATATGAGTTTGATATCATTCTTTTCAAGTTCTCGAGAGTTTCACTGTTCTCGGACAAAAGACAGGCCAATCTTTTGTGAAGCATTGAAAAGGAAGAGAATATTTAAAGGAAAGATCATAAAATGCCTGAAAGAAAGTCTGTTCACATCACATTCAGGCTCCAGGCTATGTCTTGTAACGCCGTGTAAGCAAGGCAACCACAAATCTTGCTAGACCACAGATCAAGATGGGGCATTCCTTGAAAGCTGATCCCTGTCATGTGTTTACCTTTAAGTTGTACTTCCTCTATAAAACTTCCCTACTGCCCTTTCCACCTCACCTTTCTAAATTCTGATCTATTTTCTGAACAACATAACATATGTTTATTACTTAGCTACCTTTTTCTACTTTTCATAGTTTATATGTGTGTCATTGAGAAGTTGATTGCACATGTAGAATATAATGCCTTAAATTCTTGAAGCTAACTTAATAATTTTTCTTTATATCTCTCCACATAAACCTAAAAGTTGGGAACATCTAAAATAATACTAAATTGATATGTTCTAAATGCACACTCTGTAAACTGCTGTTTTGGCCGTGACACTTTACTGAACATTTAAAAGTCATGTAGTGTATAAAATGTTAGTATTTAGAAGAACCTCAAAGAGTTTTATACCTCTGTCTACCTGAGGACATTTCATTAAGCAAAGATAATCAAAGCTATTTCTGTGACAGTGAGGAACTTCTCTCAGAATATCTTATATAGGGTTTCACTTGGTAGACCCTCCTCATCTATGAGTTAGCAGTTACTTACTCATTTTGTTCCTCTCCTAGGACCTCCTGTGTAAAATAAACTTGGTCTTGAATGTTCTTTGTGTTTTCTCTTACACACTAAATATGTGTTTAAGCATTTCTTTAAAATTAAATATGTCAATTAAATGTAGAATAAAATTGTCTATTACCACTGGAAAATCATAGTTTTGTATTGAAATTTCCTTCTAACTTAGTTTTTTAAAGAAAAACATAACCCCACTTGATAACTGCACCTAGAATGAGCGATTGTCAGTGACCCACTGATAATCAGAGAACTTGCCTTCATGTTTTCCAGGCACCACTGGAGAGCAGGATTCAAAACAATCTAACAACTTTTAAAAAGCAGTTTTGCTTTTCTCTATTTTTCACAACAGAGTTTGGTGCAATGGATATGTTAGGACACAGGCTCCTCATCCATCAGATATTCATAAAATATTTTTACATATGAGTTTTGTAGGATTAAGAAGACAAATTTCTAGTTAATGAAAAAATGTGTCTACTTCATTCTCAAAAGGCAGCTGTTCTTATATATGCTAAAAAGTCTTTACTTTTATGAAATACCTTTTTAGGACTTTTTCAAGAAGTTAAACTTAGATAACGTTGACCTTTCACATTCTTTAATGAAATGAATTCAATAAATATAAAATAAATTCAGGGTCATGTTTAAAACATTTAGTAAGCGCTTGATTTTTTAATTCAGCCTATTATAATAAAACATGCTATATTTTCCTTTTGCTCTTGTTTAGTTCTCTGTAATGTTTAATTCTTCATTTCTTTTTTCTGTTTCTTCCAAAGTAGATGAAACTTAATAAAGTAAAACCCCTAATTCCCAGTTAACATCCCTGTAGCATGTATTTTATGGCCTTAGAATTTTAGTTTTACACTTACATCTGGCTTGAGATAATGGCCAATTGACTGTTGTTTTCTCCGGTGGTATTTATTATTGCTGCATTTTTGACTTTGTAGAAGTGCTCAAAAAAGGACAATGTTTGCTAGTAGAAGTGTTTTTCTTTTATTTCTAATATTTAGAATTCTTTTGCATTCTAAGTGGAACAGGATCCATGAAACGTCACTAGTAAGGAGTCACCTTGGTGAACTTTCAAAAATAGGCCTTGTTTTCTAAGTTTTTCTTATAGTTCATCCTGTAGAACAGGTAGGACACCATCCTGTCACTTAGTGGAGACCTATTCAGGATGTAAATATAGTTCTCACCTGAATGCAAATTTTGCTTGCTTCACTGTGGAACTACGGCATTCTATTTATTTTGCACACATACATAAATTTCCTATAAAACTACAATTCCTAGACATGGGAATTAACAGAGTTTAATAAATTTATTTATTTATTTTTCCTTTTATTGACTCATATACACATAGATCATGAACACATTTATCCATATGCGGGGTACAATGTGTTGATTTTTTTATACAATTTGATGTGCTTACATCAAACTAATTAATATAGCTTTTTCCTCATTTACTTGATTATTGTGTTAAGACATTTATGTTCTATACTTGATAGATTTTACTTGTACCCTTGCAATATGCTCCATAGGTGTGGTCCCACTGTTTACCCTCCCTCCATCAAACCCCTTCTCTCCCCTTCCTTCCCACTCCATTTCTCTCCTTCATCCTGGACTATAGTTGTGATCTATCTTACATAAGAAAGTGTGAGTAAATATAAATTGGTTTCATAAAAGTACTGATACATTGGATACTTTTTCTTCCATTCTTGAGAAACTTAGGAGAATATGTTCCAGCTCCATCCATGTAAGCAGAAAAGAGGTGAAGTTGCCATCTTTTTAAAGGCTGCATAGTAGTCCATGGTATACATATACCACAATTTATTAATCCATTCATGGGTAGATGGGCACTTGGGCTTCTTCCATGACTTGGTTATTATGAATTGAGCTGCAGTGAACAATATGGTGCAAATATCTTTGTTGCAAAGTGATTTTTGGTCTTTTGGATGTATTCCTATTAGAGGAATTGCAGGATCAAAAGTCAGGTCTATTTTTAGACCCCTGAGTGTTCTCCAAACTTCTTTCCAAAAGGAACATATTAGCTTGCATTCCCACAAGCAGTGTAAAAGTGTTCCCTTTTCTCCACATCCAAGCCAACATTTGCAGTTTTGGGATTTCGTTATGTGGGCTACTCTTACTGGAGTTACATTGTGTCTCAAAGTGGTTTTGATTTGCATTTCTCTGATGATTAAAGATGGTGAGCATTTTTTCATGTGTTTGTGGACCATGCACCTGTCTTCTTCAGAGAAGCTTCTGTTCAAATCCCTTGCCCACAATGAAATGGGATCATTTGTTATTTTCTTATTAAAAAGTTTGAGTTCTCTATGGATTCTGGTTATCAGACCTTTGTCAGAAATGTAATCTGAAAATATCCTCTCCTATTCTGAGGCTGTCTACTTGCTTTACTTACTGTGTTCTTGGCTGTGCAGAAGCTTTTTAGTTTGATCAGATTCCAGTAATGTATTTTTGGTATTGCTTCAATTCCCTGGGGGATCCTCCTCATAAAGTTTTCTCCCAGGCCCTGAACTCTCTCCAAGAATCTTTATAGTTTTATGTCTTAGTTTAAGTCTTTTATCCAATGAGAGTCGATTTTTGTTAGAGGCAAAAGGTGTGGGTCCAGTTTCAGTCTTCTATAAGATGGCCAATCCATTCACCCAGCACCATTTGTTAAATAGGGAGTCTTTCCTCCAATTTCTATTTTTGATAAGCCTATCAAAATGATAGTGTCTGGTTTCATCACTTGGTTCTCAATTCCGTTCCGTACATCTACCTCTCTATTTTTGTGCCAGTACCAGGCTGTTTTTATGACTATAGTATAGTCTGAAGTCTGGTAGCATAATTCCTCCTGATTTTTTTTTTTTTTTTTATTCCTGAGTAATGTTTTAGCTATTTGAGGGTTTTTTGTGTGTGTGTTGACATATAAAATAAAGTACTAGTTTTTCCAGATCTTTAAAGTATGACAGAAGTGCTTTAAAAGTGCATTAACTCTGTAGATTGCTTTGGTTAGTATGGACATTTTCAGTTTGTGGGGGGTTTTTGGTTTGTTTGTTTTTGCAGTTTTTGGCCAGGCTGGGTTTGAGCCCTCTACCTCTGGCATATGGGGCCAGTGCCCCATTCCTTTGAGCCACAGGCGCCGCCTTGTGGTATGGACATTTTAACAATGTTGATTCTTTCCAGCCATAAGCATGGTATGTTTTTCCATTTGTTGACATCTTCAGCTATTTCTTTTCTCAGAGTTTCATAGTTCTCTTTATAGAGATCTTTTACATCCTTGTTAGGTACACTCCCAGATATTTCATTTTCTTTGGCACTACTGTAAAGGGAATAGAGTCCTTGACTGTTTTTTCAGCTTGATTATTGTTGGTATATAGAAATGCTACTGATTTATGAGTATTGATTTTATATCCTGAGATGCTGTTGTATTCTTTGATCACTTCTAAGAGTTTTGTAGTTGAGTCCCTGAAGTTTTCCAGGTATATCCTTGCCTGATTGCAATGGCTAAGACTTCCATTACAGTGTTAAAAAGCAGTGGAGACAGTGGAAAACCTTGCTTGGTTCCTGATATGAGTGGAAATGTTTTCAATTTTACTTCATTCAATATGATATTGGCTGTGGGTTTTCTGTAGATGGCCTCTATCAATTTAGGAAATGTCCTTTCTATACCTATTTTCCTAAATGTTCTGATCATGAAGGGATACTATTCTTCTCATCAGCTCATGGAACATCTTCCAAAATTGATCACATCTTAGGTCACAAGTCTAACCTCATAAAATTTTAAAAAGTAGAAATTATTTCTTGTATCTTCTTGGACCATCATGAAATAAAAGTCTAACTCAGTAACAACAGGAATCTGCAAATTCACACAAAGGCATAGAAACTAAATAATCTTACGCTAAATGATAGCTGTTGACATTAAGAAAGACATTACCAAATTTT
The DNA here is from genome assembly GCA_963574355.1 of Loris lydekkerianus. Lineage (NCBI taxonomy): Eukaryota > Metazoa > Chordata > Mammalia > Primates > Lorisidae > Loris > Loris lydekkerianus. Next base: position 1,348 of record CAUYPK010083354.1, on the reverse strand, counting down.
TGGAACAAAATGATAATGAAGACACAAACTACTAGAACCTGTGGGATAGTGCAAAGGCAGTCCTAAGAGGGAAATTTATAGCATTGCAAGCCTTCCTCAAGAGAATGGAAAGAGATAAAATCCCCTTAATGGAACATCTCAACCAACTGGAAAAGGAAGAGCATTCCAACCCCAAACCCTGAAGAAAATAAATAACCAAAATTAGAGCAGAATTAAATGAAATTGAAAATAAAAGAATTATACAACAGATCAATGAATCAAAACATTGGGTTTTTGAAAAGGTCAATTAAATAGATTAACCTTTTGCTAACCTAACCAGAAGCAAGAGTAAAATATCCTATTTCATCAATCAGAAATGATAGAGATGAGATAACCACAGTCTCCTCAGAAATTCACAAAATCCTTAATGAATATTATGAAAAACTCTATTCTCAGAAATATGAAAATCTGAAAGAAATTGACCAATACATGGAAGCATACCACCTTCCTAGAAATAGCCATGAAGAAGTGGAAATGTTGAACAGGGCTATAACAAGTTCTGAAATAACATCAACTATACAAAATCTCCCCCAAAAGAAAAGTCCAGAACCAGATGGCTTCACATCAGAATTCTACCAAATCTTTAAAGAGGAACTAGCACGTATATTACTTAACCTTTTCCAAAACATAGAAAAAGAGGGAATACTTCCCAACACATTCTATGAAGCAAACCAGGAAAAGACGACAAGAAAGGAAAATTATAGACCAATATCTCTAAACAGAATCCAGCAACATATTAAACAAATTATACACCATGAGCCAGTAGGTTTTATCCCAGGCTCTCAAGGCTGGTTCAATATACGTAAATCTATGAATATAATACATCACATAAATAAACTAAAAAAGAAAGGCCATATGATTCTCCCAAGTGATGCAGAAAAAGATTTTGATAATAACTTCAAAAAGTGAAATTATATGTACATATAATTTTGTACATATTGTCAATAGTATTCAGAAAAGAAAACAATCATATTCAGAATGTTAAACACAAGGAATTAAATAACTTCAGAATAAAGGACTGTTGTCTAAATTTAATCAGTTTAAATTTATAAGCATTTAATTACATTTCTTATTTAACAGATTTAACTGTTCTTATTTAACAGATTTCACTATTTACAATTGTAGATTTGATCACAGACGGCGTCTAGTTTGAAAATGAGCTTTGAAAGGTTGTTGATCTAGGGTAATGGTCTCTGAAGTCACATGCAAGTCACCCAGATGGTGTGTGAGGGAATGCAACAGTGTGTTCAGAAAAAACATTAAAACTTGATTTTATAGTTAGTCTTTAAATTTCACCTTTAAAAAATTT